>JARHVA010008900.1:7500-87500 GCA_037957365.1 Torreya grandis | reverse complement strand
TTTACATGGAAACCAAGCTAGTTGTTATATTTTAAAGGGTATTGTTAACTAACAAGGTCGCATAGTGGCTAGTCCTTGCCTTTGTATTAAAATTTTTTATGGGTAAGTTTGCATTTAAATTTGTAATTTAAGTTTAATACAATAAGTTTGTATAAAATAAATATATGGTATAATATCATTGTAAAAAATATCTTTACATTAAATGTTTTTTATTAAATTTCAGTCAATTGATGTAAGTAAATATTTACCTAATAGGTCTTGTATCCCTTCTACAGATGTCTAGTCATTGTCTTACATAGCTCATGTTGTTAAGTTTCATTGTTCACACATTGTTTACTGATGATGGATCATAGGTGGTTAACTAAAATTCATCATCACTTATGTTTTGCATTGTAATGTTGAAATAGTTCTATAAAATATCAAATATAAGTAGCATATAAAATATTGAATTGCTTTAAAAAATAGATATATGCACACGCCATTTGGGTATTTTTTGTATTGACACAATTAAAACTAATAATATAATTCTTGACAAAATCAATAATATAAATGTATGTAGTTTAATTTTTATAGTAATATATATTTACAAAAAAGATTTAGATCTTAACTATCAATTAATCATGTAAATTGTACCACCATTTAATTAATATATGATATATAATATAGACTTTAACATCGATCAACTTATTTTTTGGAATCTATAAAGTTAGTCATAAAATTATAGTGAGCTTGTAGGAAGAAATGCATAGATATAGGCTACTTTCATATCCACTTTATTGCCACACACATTCCTAAGCAATAAATATAACCCTAATTTTGTAGGTTTAATGTAGCGCTACTTTTCGATACACAAGGGGCCACACAATACATATGCTCCTTTTTATGCCCATAAAAATCCTAATTATAGAATAAATACATCTGGCTATAGGCCATTATGATTTTTTGATTCCTATTTTGTGCCATGATCCTAGGGGTTAAATTTAATTTTTATGAATATTTTAAATGACATTGTATTAAATGGCTTGGAGTTGTAGCAAAGTTACCTACATAACCAACATGCTAATTTTTGGCACCCTTTCACTTTGTTTACATTGTCTTAACCTCTAGAAATATAAATAAAGATCATTTTGAATTTCATAAAAAATTAGAATAAGTAATCCATAACTTTATACCACCAAAATTATTGAATGAGGACTACCTTATTTTACATGCTTACTAATGAGTTAGTTAAGGCACATGCTATAATTCACATGTTATATGTATTAATTTTATGCTATTAAGTTACAACTGATCATTGAATTCAGATCTATTAGTGTTTTTTAAATTATTACCATAATTGAATGTGAACTTATGGATAAAGAAAATCCCATCAGGATAATAATCTAAATTAGGGTTTTTAATAGATGTGTGTTGGCTATAAAATTCTCAAACTCCGTATACAACTATGTACACAAATAAAATAATAATATTAAATATTTGGAAAACCTTTTGGTGGTTTGAATGTCATTTTCATGAGTTTAATGGTAGCCTAATAAACTCAAATAAACTTTTAACCTCTTAACCAAAGTTTTCAATCTTGAACTGCATATTGATTTAAAATGATAGTCTATTGATTTTGACAACAAATTGACTAGATTCTCTTTTTTATCTAATATTGTTAAGGGGGTTGTGTGTGGTGTTGAGTATTTTTATTTTCCACATTTCTTCTTTTATTTATGCAATGACCTCTTTTTTGCATTATGGATTCAAGTCCAATAAGTCTGCTCACACCATTTAATCATCATGAATGGAAATCATTTTGTAATCTAAGGGTTACCATAAAATTATAATGAGCACTAATACTAAAATTATAACAATAGAATTAAAAATAAAATGGTTTAGCTGTTGTGATAAAGTTCATGGACTCTTGTGTCTTTCCATCTCTCCTAATCTACTCTTTCACATAGAGTCTTCTAAAATGCCTACTCAAGTGTGGTCTACTCTAGGAACACTCTTTAGAAATAAAGATGTGATGAGAGGCCATGAATTAGAGAATGAGCTCATTAGTTTGAGTCCAAATGACTATGACACCCTACAATACTTCTTCACCAATTTTAGACTTCTGAGGTTGTATTTGAAAGAATTTGGAATTGATAAGAAATATAAACAACTTGTTCTATTTTCACTCTCCAAAATGGGTCCAGAGTACTCTATATTTTTATCCACTTTCCATGCCACAAACATTTCTCTTAGAGCCACATAGAAGATGCCTTATTTAGATACCTTTTTTGTCAACCTGATTTGGGAGTAAGATAAGTTGATACAAATGGGAAAAGTGAAGTCTTTAAAGTCTCATGCCCTTTTTGTTAAGAAAGAGAAAGATCTAAACCATAGAGAGAAGAAACAAAATAAAAAGGATCAAGAGAAGGATGTAAATCCTCCCACTTTCAAATTCAACCATGAGACCTCTTCTTCTAGTTCTAAGCCCAAGAAACATTAGATAAATGTGGGTTTTTCTCAAGAAAGCATGATGAAAGAAAATGTTTGAAGAAGTAGATTAAATAATTGACTAAGGTGATCGAGAAACATAACATCAGTGTTTCTAATTCTACTAATAAAAATTATTCAATCCATGAATATTCTAAGGCAAATGACCTTGGTAAATAAAATTCAAAAGAGAATAGGAAGGGAAAATCAAAGGGAAAGGCCCTAGTTGTTGTATCTCAGATTCCTACATTGGTCATTGACTTTAGTACATCACATCACATGGACTCTTCATAGATAGATTTTAGTTCCTTGGAACCATGTGACATGCCATCTATATAATTGGGTGATAACACTTCTAAAAATATTCTCAAGATATGGTTTATTGAAGTGAGTGGTGGAACATTCAATAATGTTTTTAGTGTTCCCTAACTTTTAATTGATCTTCTATTATTTTACCATATTACTCACCTTGGTATGGGCATGTGAGTTGAGTTCACTCCATATTTTATGTATGTTATAGATCTGCATAGTGATACTATTTTAGAAGTGTGAATGATCGATCACCATACTCAACTATATAACTTCTCACACTTTTCTCCTAACTCTCTTTTGGATTCTTCTTCTTGGGAGTCACCTAAACTTGATGACACTTTTGAGCCTGAGCACACTTATGATATTGATGAATTTTTTTATAATATAAATGACTATAATAGTGATGGGGACTCACCTCTACCATCTCCTTTTCACCTTATAGATGTTGATGATTTATTTCATGACTAACCTACCTCTAGCATGATTCAAACATTATATGGAAGAGGTATATTGATCCAATACACATCAAATATTAGGTAGTATATCCCATAGTTTTAGGGCATTCAATAATATTTTACTACATCTACTCTAATTATACCATCATTTCATATAATAATTCAACCATCTACCTTGCACGAGGAGAAAAGTTCATTGTATAGTAATCACACCTTGGTTGAAGATCCCTCAGACACATAATAGACACATTCACTATTCTAGGGTGATCCACTCTTCATTACATCTACTTCTAATCCATAGTCACTTTAGGGCACTCCTTTGTAGGACACAAGGTGGCTATAGGTAGTTGTATACATTAGTGGGATTTTTTATCCCTATGTTCTTCTTTGACCTCTTTTGGGGAGGATTTTTTTCTATGGGTTTTCTCCTTTTCTCCAATTTTTGGGAGTTTCATAGTTCTTGTGTGCCTCATCATGCCTCATTACTAGGACCCAATTATTCTATCCACATAATCTATGCTTAAGAGGGGTGTTGTATTTTCTACAGTATGTGGTTTTACCTACATAGTTTTATTTAGATTGCTTAGTTTTATTCTAGGTCATTAGTGAAAGATAATCCCACATGCATGAGGATGTTGGTACATGTCTATCTTTCACCTATATATGTACATTTACGATTACTTTTTTAACTAATGATATAATGCTAATAAGATGATGTTCTTTTATATAACTTTATTTTGTGAGACAAGTTTCTTTCATTTGAAGTTTATGAGATTTCACTGTACAGGCTATTCATGCATGCTTCATTATTCAATTGATCATGGTAAAATTTGAAAAAAACCAAGGGCCCCATAAAAGGGACATAAATTTCCATAACAAATATTTATAAAGGCCACACATAAGAGGACATAAAAATATTGTAAACAAGGGAAATCAATTATTTCACATCGATCAGGCCTAAGATAGGCTACTTTGTGTTTTATTATTTTGTGTGGCCCTTGGGCCACACACAATAATAAAACACAAATTAGCCTATCATGTAAGAGAATAACATCATTAATGGATCATATAACAAGGAAACTAGTCTACACCATCCATATGTATCAATTTCACATCACAATATAATGGCATATCATGTATCATTTTGTAATAAATTATTAACTAGTAATTAATTTGTAAGAGATATAGGTAATTCAACATGGTAAAATGGTCACAAAAATATTTAACCTATAATAGTGATACTTGTGAAACAAGATGCACCTTGTATTAGCATGGCCATTAGGTAGAGTGAAAACCAACATTTGTATGTCTATGTGTAACTTGTATGTCCTGCACAACACTCATATGACATTAAATACATGTGTGTATATAAATAATATTCCATCTACCAATTATGAGATAAATAATATATGTAAATAGTGTAAAATATAAATCATGTCATGCTTAAGACATGATTTTATATTTTTTAAATATTTGAATGTTTTTGTATTTTCTAATTATTTGATTACTTTTGTATTTTTTTTTAAAACTAACCAGTGATACTATCAATGGGAGGGACATGAGAATTTAATGTATAAATTAGTGGAAAAAACCTCCATGTTGGATGGGAGGTATCAACTAGGAGTGGATTTCTATATGATAAAGAATCATGTGGTGTACCATATCTATCATGATCATTGTTCATATAAATAGGGGTATGATGAGTAGCTCTAAAATACCAAGGAGTTTATGGTGTTTTTTATATATTAGGAGGGTGTATCACTACTTGTGTTCACTTTGGTACATTCTAAATTACCCATGATTCTAACTATGTACTATAGAAGATGGATGTCTATATGGTCTCTTATTAACTCTATAATGTGATTGATATTGAATCAATGGTTGTCTATGTGTTTCAACTAATTTTTAAATTATTTTTGACCTTGGGATTATAAATGGGTCAAAATATGCCCATAATTACCTGAACTCAACCTTGGTCACCCTCTTATGTCTCTTAAAGTACTAGGGCAGTTCAAAAAGGGGATCACTTGTCATCAAGCCAAGGTAGTAGGTTCAAGTGATGTGCTATGTCAAGGTCATTATCAAAAAATGTTAGGTATATTTAGAGATAACTTAGTACATACATAAAATGGGTGACTAAATGAGTTTTAGAGTTAAAAGGATCAATTATTGACCCCTTCTCTCCATCACTCTCCTTGGTAGCCTTGGATAGTCTTTCAAGTTCTTATTTAGTATAGACATGAGAGAAAATGGTGACCTAACCTCTTGTCCATAGGAAGTGGGTATAATGGAATTCTAATCCTTAGAATTAGATTTTATAATTATGACCTATCGTTTATGAACAATGATTAAGAATCTAAGTAGTCAAAATAGTCATCTACATCTACACAGGGTCAATCTTCGAATGGTTTCAATGTGTCTCTACCTTGGTTAAAGAAAATGGTGATTTATATACCTTCTAAAAGCCTTCAAGTCCTTGATACTTCACCTCATACCCAAAATTTTCACATGTGAATTATGATATCAATAAAATATTTATATGGTCACACTTTCAATTTGCAAATAGTAGTTCTTAGCATTTTGGAGCCTTTAATGCATAATATGTGTCAATGATAGTTTGTTGATTGTAATGATGTATTCTCAATAGATACATTCAATTTTTATAATAATTAATAGTGTACCTAATGATAAAATGAAAATTCAATTCCTTCAAGCTCCTATCTTTAAGTAAAAATACCTATGTAGTTTGACTTTCATTGTAAGTGTGAACAAAGTGTTTCATAATGATGGTTGTTGAAGATCATTAAGACACTAGATAGGCAAAAGAGTTGTTTTACACATGTTGAGGAGCCCCTCTCTCAAAATCAACAAATGTCATTATGGATTTGAAGGCCAATAAACCATAAACTAGCTCTCAATGCGTTCATAGACCTCTTTAGCAAAGTTTAAGGTTCATTAACATTGTTTAAGGTATTCCTGAAATCCTAGGTTTTAGTTTTTCCCTTCATGTGTCTAATTAACTAACTATAAATTTATTGCATTATTGGGTATATGAATAGGGGTGTCTAGGGTCCCCATAGGTGATTTTGAATAAGATTCAATAGTCCATATGAAACCTCTTAAATGGTATCTACTGTGTAATGGTCTTATCAAACAAATTCCACCCCATAGTAGGCCTTTGTCTCCAAAATGAGAAATTCTTAGGATTGTATCATTACCATATATAATTTTAAACCCTTATGCCAAATCCTAAGGCATGGAAGTAGGGTAAAAATTTATACCAAACCATGAAGAGCCAATGGGACTATGATAAAAGGGTCTATCCAAGTATGGATGTTGTTGAGAAGCTATGACCAAGTTAAAAAGATCACATAGGCCCAACCTTCATAGGGTTTCCCAAAACTATTATACAATTGAACCTACAAGATGCAAGGAAAGGTCATAGGTTATGAATATGAATATCTTAAAGAGAGGTATTGAGATTCAATAAATGCCAAGTAGGTCTCTAACATATTATATAATCCCTCCTTTTTCTCATGGGCTTGTCAAAGAGCTCCATTGATAGTCACACACCTAGATCACCACCTATAAGACTACATGCATTCTACCTCCAACATTGAATATGAGATGATATAGTCACATGAAAGAGAGATATAAAGTAGAGGGGAATATCATAGAGACCATGTTTTGGAAAATTAATGGAAACTTGAAAGGATAAGTTGAACCAGATGGATCGGGCATGCAAAGTGAATTAAGTCTACCTAATAAGTTAGGGTACTTAACCGATGTGAATGGAAATGTCAAGACATGTAAGGGTAAACCCATGCTAACAATTGTATCCATCTTCCTCATCATCTCATATGATGATGGTACAAGTTTAAGGAAGCTACCTAGTTTTGATTAGACATCCATGACACATAGACCTATGTACTTGACTATAGAATGAACTTAGAGAACAAGGTTGAGGTAGGTCTAATTCAAAGGGTGTTACAAAACCATGAGATCATGTTATATGTTATTCCAACTCCATAAAATTTTTATAAAAAGATAAAATAATACTTATGTCTCTATTGGAACAATAGACTCAAACACTTAGGCTAGGTAATGATGGTCATGGTAGGCCTACAAGAGAGAGGGACAAATATGGGAGTCTAGGTGATGATTCCATAAAATGACTCATTATTACTAAAGTTTATGGCCTTAAATATGTCAAATGGTTGAGCATTATATGTAATATTGATATTTATAACTTTCATAAGGTAGGGAATAGATGATTTTATCTATATAAAGTCATGTAAAGTATAAGTCTATCTTCTTTGCACTTTATTCTAACATTTGCATGTTTAAGGCTCCACATTTTGACATGTATAGGTAATAATAGTATTAATATGAGTTTTGACAAGATTTCGTGAAGATAAGGAGGATACAAGATAAAGAATGAACCATATAAGACCTAGCTACAAATTCTAAAGCTTGCTATGGATTTTGATAGTAAACTATAGATTTCAATAATTAGTTACAGATTTTGATAGTCAATTGCAGATTTTGATAGTCAAGCTATGGATTTTGATAACAAGCTACATATTTTACCATTTTTTATATATATTAATATAGTTTGATCCAAAATTGATCCTAGTACATTAAAAAGGGTTCAGATAGCTTCTCTAACCTCTTTATGACAATCTAGAGAAATCTTTTCAACATTTCTATTTTTGTGCATGTATATAAATAAATGTCTATTTATTGTTAGTCTTCTATTTTAGAAGTTTCTACTCTAGGTTAAAATGATGAAGATAGAAGATATGGATATCAATATATGTAATATTTGGTTGATATAGTTAGGCATGGAAATTATTATCTATGGATTCTTTGACTCCTTAAAGATCTATTTGCAATGGCTTTCTATTATAACTATATCACTCAATTTGTTTAGAAAATCATCTATTTTCAAATTAGTTAAGTTGTTTCTTAGAATATAGGGATAAAAAATTTCTTGGTATAGAATTAATAAGTATATCCATGATTGGATATATAACTTTTATGCCTACATATAAATATATTGTAATTTTGGTGTTTTTTTCTAAAATACAAAGTACTATAGCAGTTTCCTTTCTCAATCTATGTGTTGAAGAAATATCTTAGAGATGAGTTAATTTGGACCTAGATCCAAAGGTGAGCAAGGGAACACTCCCAAAATAAATAGGAGATCTATTTGTTATTTATAATTTGAATTTGTATTTATTTTAATTTAGGATTGATATAGATAATGTTTATATAATTCAGATTGAAAACCTGCAGGATAGATTGAATAGTTAATTTGTTATTTCCAGCATAACCATTTATTTCATTCTTTTAAATTATAAAAAATATAGATTTATTAGTTATTTCAATCATTTAGTGGATATTTTATATTCTTTTAATTTTTAAAGAGTGATTTTAATAGGATTGTTTTGCAGTTGTGTGAAGCATTTCTAGATTCTACAAATTAGATTAAATTGAGTTGTTTATGTTTTTTGCAAAGAGTGTTTATTTTTAAATAGTAGCTTAGAAATTATAAATAGACATAGATTAACATAACATCAAAAATACCCCAAAAACAAGTATTGTTAACTTGAAATAAATAAGTACCTCACTTCAAATAGCTTTCGGCACTACCTTGGTAAGAACAGACACCAACATACGTTGGTTAAAAGAAGGGGAAATAATGACACCCATCACTAAGAAGTTGAATAAAAGTGAGAAAGGATTAAAAAGGATGGAAATTTGTGATATGTTGACATTGAATCCACCAACACACCTACAGGTGACTCAAATCCCTAAGACTCACTTTAGGACTATAAGGCCTAAAGCCCTCCTTGAGCCCTAAAGATACCATATTCATATTTGTGATAGAATCAAAACCCCATGTTAATATGTGATTATTAAGGTCATAAGTAAAGTGTTTTATATAGATGAAGGAAGAGAAGTGGTTGATTTTGTCTCATTACCCCTCTTGAGATCTGCTACCCTAGTCTACTATTTTGATCTGCCAAATCTAATGCTCATATATCACATTGAAAAATGAGTGGGGACCAGTGATATTAGGGGGAGTTGGGGACCCATATTAAATTAATATACATTAAGGAAAGAGTTTCATTCATCATCTAAAATATATGAACAATCCTTAAAACTATCGACCCACCTAGAATGCTTGGCAAAGGATTGAAGGTTGCCAACTATCACTCAAAACTCACCGTATAAGTTATAAGGGACTATGAGATATTTATGAGTTTTGAAGGGGTATATGGGATAAGAATCCATGAAAATAAGTTTTATATTTGAGGTTTGTACTTTATGAATCATTTTTAAGATGGTAGGCCACTAAAACCCTTCCTAAACCCTGATAAGGTCTTGATAAAGGATTTTTGATCTCAAATGCCTTAAAATGAGGTATTTGAGTATGGAAATGGTCTTAATGGTCTTCCTATGTCTCATTTTCACCCAAATGAGTCACTAGTTGGTACATGTAGGGTATATAGTATACGTATCAAGCCTAAGGAAGACTATTATAAGCTTAAAAAGGATTGCTCCAAGCATATATGTGAGAAATTAGAAATAATCTACATGTTTTATAGGATTTTGAATAGTTTGATACATAAATATGTTAATAAGACTTCATAATTACCACTTACAAGGGTCTCCACATCTAATGGCCACCTACAGACATGCCTAAGTGCATAATTAAGGAACTATGTGTATATGAATAAGAAGTAAATAACTTAATCAAGCCAAAAAAATGATCTAAAGGATATAATAGGTAGGTTACATACTCTCATAGGTGTCCAAGTGCTCTCATAACTCCATTTTGAAGGCAAACCATATGAATCCTTTCATTAGGCCTATTAGCCTAATACCCTCCTCAAGCCATGACTATTTGAATATTGAAGGTAGAGGATAAGAATGGTTAAATGAGACCTTAAACTAGTATGGAAGTAAAATTAAAGGAGTTTTATATGTGTAAGAGGTGTTTGTAGAATAAATCTCAAGATTGATCATTTTAGCCTAAAAATGCCTTGAGAGTATACAAAATGCAAAAAAGTCACCTGAAGAGCACCTTCTTATGTTCATAAATATATGAAGGATATACATGGATTCTTGATCACGTGGGTAAAGTTAAGGGGTCTTGTCAAATAAAATTTAGTGGCATTAGTTCCTAGGTTGAATGCCTAACCTTTATGAACTATCGTTAAGAGTTTAAACCCCTCTAAAACCCTAATAAAGACCTAATGGTAGAAAATTTTATAAATTTTCACTCAAAATCCTTGACTTGGCTTGGGAGATACATGGAAATAATTTTTCACTCTAAGGAGGTCCTATTCATGGCATTGGTCTATATGGATAGTTGTATGAATCCACTAGAAACACTATTTTTTCAAGTTTTAGTGATAATTTCAAGGTACATGGATGGATAAATAATTTTACATAATTAAATAAGTTAGTGTGATTTGTTTTTTATATTATTAGATCACAAAATAATTTCAAATATTATTGAAAATGATTCTACAGGTTTACACCAAAGAACCAGTCTAGAAGTGCTAGTGAAAGGTGACCTAGTCACTTAAATGAGCAAGAGTTGTAGGTGTATAGTGCTTAGAAGGCATAATTCATGGTGTAATATGTTTGTATAGACCTGAAAAATTCTCACTCATCCATCCTTTAATGTTTTATGCAAGCCTCATGATCATCTAAACAACTAATACTAAGTGACTAGGCCTAATTACCTAGTAGGCCTATTTGGTCAACAAAATAAGATGAATATTGGCATAGAGGGAAGATAAGGGAGTAAATCCAATTCATGAACACCTTTTTAACTACCTTATTAATTTGAGAAAACACTTTTCATATCCATAATGGAGGATGGTGTAGTTTTCAAACTCTTATTGGTATGAAAGAGAGGGGTGGGCTACTAAATGCTTTATGGAGGCATAATTAGACCACATTTCTACCTTTATAATTGTCATGAGGATAGGTGGTTGACCAATTTGGAATGATCATGTTTTTAATGGGGTTAACCAAGAATGAATTATCTCCTATTCACTACACCTCAATGCCAAAAATCTCATTGAACTCCACCAACCAACTAAGGCAACCCATGAAGAGAGTATAAAGTTGTTATTGATGATAGAGTGAATGAGGGTTATCATGACCTATTATCCACACTTCCACACTATATTTTTCTATATTTATATTCTCTTATTCTATAAATTGACTATAGAATGCCATTGTAAGCATCCCTCTATTGGGTATGATGAAACTCTACCCAAATTATATCTTGCAAACCTTTTGATTAAATATAAAGACTAGTTCAGATTATCTTGATAGCTTAGTGTGATCTATTCTTTCTTATTTACATAAGTGATTGAGTTTCATCTTCCTTTTTAGGTCCTTATCTTCACCTAGTTAGGATATTGTCTAAATGGGTCATATTATGTGTAAAAGTGCTTGTGACTATGTTTGAAGTAGAATTTGATTGGCAGTTCCATGAGAGAAAACCTTCCATTCATATTCAATTTGAATCCACTTAACATATCCTCCATATGAAATATTGATGCTTACGATTCTCTTGGAGAGAGTGATCTAATCTATAGTCCTTGTCTTGTTCTCAAGTGTTGTTGAAGGATCAGTTAGAGTGGAAAAAATATGTTGGTGCATCACCTCCCCTTAGATTAAGTTTTGTTTCATGCATCATCTTATATCTTTTTTCATCACCAAGTTAGTAGTTTTAATAATTGAGATACAATTGGTGTACTAGGGGAGCTAGCCCCAAAACTAGAGGTTCACCTCATCAACTAGGCCACCCACACCTAGAGGTGATCCCATTATATTAGTTAGATAAGGAAGGCTTGAAACACCATTAACTCAGGGGTAAAATCTACACTGATAAATTTTTTTGGTTTGTCTAATGGGACTAGGATTAAAGTGAGTTGGAGCATACACTTGAAATATTTTGATGATATCAATCATATTTAAGCATTCTAGTGGTAGATTTTAAGTCAAATTACATGCCAAAAGTGTTCAAAAGGTCTTTATAAAAAGGTAATGAAGCTAAGTTTGTTAAATTATCTTTGGATTTTGATAGGAGAAAGAGGTACCCTAGGTCCACTCCTAATCCTACACCCCCTAATTTTCCTATTCATGATCAATAAAGGACTATTACAACCCATACACTTTAAATGGTTACACCTAGAAACCAAGATTTTTTCCCTTCAATAATGGAATACCCCTAAGCCTAAACCAATTTGATGATATCCCTATTTACACACTATTGATGCAGAAGATTTCACCCTTAGTAGGAGACTAAGCTCCTACCTTCTCCTTGCAACTATGGAAACTCCCCTCTCACTTGTGGGACCAGTGAAGCTGGAGGGGAGAGTCTTTAGATAAGGGCTAGCTCCCTTTGATGTATCATATTCGTTCCAGCAAGTGCTAATACACACACACACACACACACACACACACACACACACACACACACACACACACATAATGGGGGGGATGAAAAGGGAGAAAGATTATAGGAAAACAAACTACTCTAAGGAGGTGATACACCAAAATGAGATGACCTTTTCACATCCACACTTGAAACCAGACAAATGCATACATACACTTAACACTTGGTAGAAGAACCAAATTGAAAAAGCTTGACAGGGAGGTTTGAATGAAAATACAAAGAATAGAGGTTCACCAAAGGTGCTATGAAATGCACACTTGCAAGGTAACTCCTTCTATTCCTACACCTCCAAATAGAACTCTCCTTACCAATCTATAGAAAGGGCACTTTGTAGACAACATATATGTTGGTATTAAACCTATGAAAGCATCGAGAAAAAAATGACTAAACACAAATCAACACTCAGCACATACACAAAAATGTCTATCCAAGCTAGAGGTAAAAACTACATTTATTGATTCAGGTGGAAATTTTGCCAGGGCTACGCCTTACAAAATGTGGAAGATCATTACAAAATGACAAGTTTTCAAATATATAGGAGAAGCCAGGAGGCCCATTTGGAACTCCCTTTTTTACAAGTGGCCTATCGCATCCCTTCATTGGGAAGAACAAGTCGCTCAAAATATTAATGAGCTATACACTTTGTCTATTTGAAGCCTGCCTTTTCAAGGTCGATACATGATTTGTCCACTCATTAAATGTAAAATGGAGAAACTAGCTGCATTACTAGCTATTTGCATCCCCAATGATCAATTTGTAGGAATTGTTTCACCTGCCAAAGTCACTTCTCAAATTGGCACCACTTGGACTAATTGCTTACTCATTCCATGCTTGTCTTCTTGTCTTTTCTCAATTTGGTCTCTTCTAGCTCCTTCAGCCCTCGGGGCAAATTCTTAGTGGGTCACTGCATTCTAGCCCCTTGGTTAGCTCTCTCTCTTAGTTTAAAAACAAATGACCATTTTGTTTTGCTAACTTTGACATTCATATGGCCACCATTGATTCAAAAACCATTGGCTAATTTGCTTTGTTAATTCTTTGATGACTTCCTAGACATCCTCATCCCTATCAAAATGTCATCAGGTCCTTCATCTTTACCTTCTTACCCTACATGTTGAACTGGAGGCATTGAACTAACCTGTTGAACCAAAAATGGTTCAACAGTTCAATCGATTCAACGATTCAACCATTGCATGCCAAGCCCATTGAACCAATGTTGAACCTTGGCCTTCTCTTACAGCCACTCCTTTGTTCCTTTTATCTCTTCCTAGCACTTTCCCTAAGGGAAGGTGACCCTCTTACCTTTGAAAGTGCCCTTTATATTTAGCTAAGAGTCCCCTGCAAGGGTACCTGCCCTTCAGGTTCCTTCGATGGGTCATTCTTTACTTTTGATTGCTCTCGAGCTCCCACAGATCATTTTCTTGGGTTCTACTTGTTCTGTGTATTTTTTGTGAGCTTTTGTCTACAGACATTTTCCTGTGAGCAAAAAGTCCATAGAAATTTGACCTGGCCTTTGCTTTCTTAAAGTGCCTACCCTCTGCTAGGGCATTTTGAACTTGAAAACTCCCCTTTGGCCAAGGGCATACCATTGAACCAATCCATTGAACCAAAAATTGGTTCAACAGTTCAAAGGTTCAACTATTACATGTTGATGGACTAATGAACCAAAGCCAATGAACTTCTCCCTTTGAACCAAACCTGTTAAACCAAACCCATTGAACCAAAAATGGTTCAACAATTTAATTGGTTCAACCATTGCATGCTGATGCCAAATCAATAAAGCTGATGAACTTAGTATTGAACTGGGTACTTGAACCGAAGATCGAACCACTTGTTTTAAACCAAGCTCATTGAACCAAGCCATTGAACCAAAATTTGGTTCAACGGTCCAACAGTACGATGGTTCAACACTATTGAATTGAGATGCTTGAATCTAAATATGGACTTTATGTTGATTGAACTATGGATTGAACCAGGAGTGATGGTCTTGTAGATTTGAACTAAGGCTTACCATGGCTGAATTTGTTAGATAAGAGCCTGAAAGTCTTGAAAACCCTAGCATTTTCTGAACTGATCCTCCTTGCTATAGAGCCTATAGGGAACTGCTAAATCCTTTAGGTAATATTCCTATTGGGCAAGAATTGGTCAACACACACTTAAGAGCCTTCCATATTTCATAAGGGAAAACTCTACCACTCATATTGAACACATTGTATACATACCCAACCTCTTCTCATTTCATAATGTGACCCAAGAAAATTTGGTAATGAGTCTATTAGAAACTTCTTTGAGAGGTAAGGAACTTCACTAGTATAGGTTTCTAACACATGATTCTATCAAAACTTGGGATGATTTTGGGGAACACCTATGCAAGCATTTTGAGGATACAAGTGATCATTTATCTCTAATGAAATAAATCACCATAATCAAAAGGGATCCCTAAGAGTTTATGGTATAATTTAACTATAGGTTTTAGAATACTTGGGATAGGGTTCCAATGGTATTCAATCCCAACCCTAACTATGCCTTTTTTCTTTTATTTTAGATCCTTCAATTCTAATCTGCTCATCATGATACAATCCATGGGAGGGAACACACTATTAGATGCCTATGAAGTAGAAATAAGGGATGAAAACTATCTAATCAAAGCAATAAAGCTTACCCAAAAACCCCTCATGAATTTTCCATTAGAGATAAAACCTCATGTGCCTACCACTGCTCCCCTAAAATCATCAACTAATCATGATCAGGTAGGTGTTAATTAGGCAAATAGATTGGGTAAAACTGAAGGATTGCTCAAGGTAATAACCAATAATATAGTGGCCTTGGAGATGCAAGAAATTACACCTCATAGACCTTACCAAGAACCATATCAATCCCCCTATCAGCCTTATCATTTCAATAGGCCTCCATATTAGCCTATTCCATAAGGTCAAGGGAAGATCACTCAAGCAAGACCCTATAACAACTTCAATCCCAATACTACTAGCATTTCTAGAGCACTAGTTCTAACTCAAAATAACTATGCTCAATAAGGGAAATGGTATAAATAATGGGGGTAACCTCATGAAATGTTAGTCTTTTCATATATTTATTCTTGTCAAAACTCTTTTATGTAGTATAATTAGGCTCCTACTATGCAAGACAATCAACCTCCTACAAATCATAAAGGTCATTCTAGGCAACATGGAGAGACTCCCTTCATGACTGAATATGAAATGTCAAACCAATAAGGAGTAAGTGGGATAAAGACACAATTTTAGACCAATTTTTTAAACTTCTAAGAGGGAGAAAAATCTTTTGAATAATGTTTAACTAATCATCTTGGGGGTGTATCCAAGGTGGACAGTCTTATTACAGCCCATATAATGGCCAAAAGGAGAGCAATTGGTAATGATTTGGAATTTGGGAGAATAAATCCTCCATCATCTCAATAATATAAATAGGCTAATTGAAAAAATTTAGATGCTAAGACTCCACCAATTTAGAAGGTTGAAGATGGGAAAGGCAAAATTACAAAGCCCAATTCATACCTCAAGTCACTCAGGGTCCAAGTGGTATTATTGCTCTTAAGTTATAGTCAAATGCTTCTATCTCTCATATCATCATTATGGATAAAATTAAGAAGGCCCATGTCACCATACCAATATGGGACCATTTTTCATTATATGATAAAAATATCTCCTCTAAGAAGATTTGTCCAAACTCCACATCTTTGACAAACATATAAAAAAGTGGGTGTAGTCCTAGCCAACACCAATTAGCCTAATGAGTATCAAAAAGCCAAGGTAAACAATCCCCCTCCTTTATATATTTATATCATCATATTATACTCCTTAGTGAACAACTACATGATAGACAATCAGGTTAGTACATATATCATGCCTAAGTCTATAGTAGACAAGTTAGGGTTAAAGTATGAAATTGATTATAAAGGGGTATTACAACTAGATGGGTCTCTTAATAATATTATTGGTGTACTTAAGGACTTTTAAATAGTCATATATTCTTATCCAATTTATACTATATCTAAAGATGTTGTAGTGGTTGATCTCCCACCCTATTTTCCCTTGTATATGTCTAGGGATTTTAGTACCAAGATAGGAGGCTATCTCTCTTTTGACTTGTCTTATATGGTATTTAGGACAAAGTATGGAACTAAGGTTACCATCAAGTTTGAGAGTATCTATTGGTTCTATTTATATACCTACATGCCTAATTTTTCTAATGTCAATTTTACTATCATAGATGAAGATGAACACCCTAATGATCAAGAGCTAATTGAACCACTTGAATTTATATCAGACTTACTTCTTGATGATTGGGGGGAAGATAAGCATGGCTATGATCAATATAAGGGATTTGAAGAAGTAGGCTTGGGAATTTACTTTATGCATGAGGAAGAGGTTGTCATACCATCTCTCACTAACCAAAACCAAAACAATTACGGAGTGTGGATTTTTTTCTTTAATGGATATAGGTTCAAGAATAGAAGTGGGGAAGGTGTTATGCTTGTCATTCCTTCCAATCATAGGTGCTTTTTAGCCATGAGATTTCAATTCAACTGCACATGTAACACAATAGAGTATGAGGTTTTCATTCATGGGCTATAATGGGAGAGAAAGAGAGGCATTAAGCTCCTATACACCATGGGAGATAATGGGTTGGTAGTGTATCTAGTGAAAGGGAAGAATTTAGTCAATAATCCACTCTTGAAGACATACAAGCATATAATTTGGGACCTCTTAGAAGACTTTGAGGCCTTTGACATCCACTCAATCCCAAGAGAGGCCAATAAACATGTAGACTGGTTTCAAGGCATAAGAGTATAGTATTCCATTCTAAGTGGAGTCAAAGACATGATAGATCGGTCTCAAATCAAGGTAGTTTACAAACCTTCAATCCGTAATAATGAGGTTAGTTGGTAGGTATTTTAAAATGACAATCAGATAACATGTTTCTTGTAGTAGGAGGCAAAATTTTGCTCGAGAAACTAAGGTAGATTGGAATAATAGTATGGTGATCAGATTATGCAATTAAGGATAAACAAGATACCTAAGGGATTAGTGACCTTGAAAAACATATTCAATGAGGATGATTAGTTAAGAAAGGATAAAGTTATAATGTCAACAGAGGATGATCACTATGAGAAGGTCATTATCTTTAAGGATAGGATGCTAAAACTAGGTGAAGTGAACACAAAGGAAGAAAAGACATTATTCATAGAGTTTTGTAAATATTTTTAAAACATATTTGCATGGGAGTATACTAATTTTAAGGGGTTTTACACTAATTTATCCTAACATATTATAGAATTATAGGCAAGTGCTAATCTTGTGAGACAAAAGTAAAGACTGATCAACCCCAAGATTGATATCATCTTGAAGAAAGAGTTGACCAAGCTCATTGAGTCAAACATCATGTTCCCCATTAAACACTTTTCATGGGTAGATAATATTTTGATTATAAGGAATAATAATGGGGAGATAAGGTTATGTGTAGACTTCAAGGATCTTAACAAGGTGTCATTGAGAGGTCACTACACCTTGCCATCCATGGATCATATTATCCAAAAGGTTTTAGGTTCATAGTGTTTCTCCTTACTTGATGGATACTTAGGGTACAATAAAGTGTTAGTGAAGGATGAGGACCATCACAAGACTTCCTTCACAACTAAGTGGGGAACTTATGATTATAATAAGATGACCTTTGGGATATCTAATGTAGGGGCCACCTTCTTAAGGGTAAACAATGTAGCATTCCAAGGACTCATCAATGAGATGGTGCTCATCTACCTTGATGACATCACAATATTTTCCAAGGATACCAAATATCACTTGACACACTTAAGGTTGATATTTGATAGGTGTAAGTAGTATGGGGTCTCTTTGAATCCCAAAAAGTGTATTTTTACAGTCCATGAGTGTAGACTTCAAGGCCACATTATGTTAAAAGAAGGTCGCTATATATATCTTGAGAGGATATGTGTAATACTTTCTCTATTAATACCCAAACACAAGAATGGAGTGTAGAGTTTTATAGGCAAGATCAACTTCATTAGGAGGTTTATCCCCAAGTTTTCTAAGCTAGTAAGGCCTCTAACCTTCATGCTCAAGAAATATAAGGATTTTTCATGTACTAAATAAGGGAAAATAAGATTTGAAGCCATTAAATAGGACATTTCCCAAGTACCCACCCTCCTTAATCCTAATTTATTTAGGGACTTATTCTTATATGCCTTATCAACCAATGGTACTATTTTAGCCATGCTTACATAGTAAAACAGTGAGGATATTGAGCAACACATAGCCTTCTTTAGTCAAGCATTAAAGGAATATGAAGAGAGATATACATTTGTGGAAAACCATGTTCTTGTAGTGATGAAATGTCTTTAAAAATTTAGACACCTAGTGTTTAATAATAAAATATATGTCATGGTGGTTCAACCTAGCATCAAAGATTTCATTCTCAACTAGGATTTGAGTGAAAAGAGAGCAGGTTAAGTGATCAAATGAATGGAATATGATGTAGAAGTGAAGGTCACCAAATTGGTAAGGGGTAGAGGACTGTGTGAACACTTGGAAACAAATGTGAAGGAGGATAAATAATTTGTTTTAGTAATGCAAAATGATCAACAAACAATTTCACCTACAACTCCTTCTAGATGGACTTAAGACATGGTGAAATTCCTTCACTTTGGAGATTGTCCTATAGGCCTAAATAAGATAAGAATAAGGTACTATAGACTGAAATCAATCTTGTATGTCTTGATTGATGGGGTGATTTTCAAAATGGATCTTGTTGGTATGTTCTTAAGGTGTGTATAAACTAGGCAAGTTGACAAGCTCCTAAACCATTTTAATGATGGGCCTATAAGAGGGAAATTTTTAGACAATAATACAACAACAAGGATCATAAAAGTAGGATAATTTTTGCCTATTTTGTTCATGGACTCCCATTCTTGGGTTAGGAGGTGCCAAAAGTGTGTCATGTTCATATGGAAGTAAATACTAGATGCCTTGCCTTTTAAACATATCCATGTGGAGTAACCCTTTATGTAGTGGGTCCTAAACTTTATAGGTATGATTCACCCTCCATCTAGTATAGGATATAATTGGGTATTGACTACTACAAACTACTTTACTAGGTGGGTGGAGGTTGTAGCTCTTAAGGAAGCAAATGATAACTCATTTTTGGAGTTCTATGACAATCTAGTAACCAAATCTAGAATCCCTTCACCATCATATCAGATAATGCACTAGCTTTCAATATTACAAGGGTGAGTGAATGGGATCTCAACCATGGAAAATACCTCAACACTTCTTCCAACTACTATCTATAGGGTAATGGACTTAAAAATTCCACCAATAAGAATTTAATTAGAATCACAAGGCTAACTATGGAGGATAATCAAAGGGAGTGGCATATTAGGCTAAGAATAACCTTTTAGATAGAGAAGATCACTTCTAAGAGGGATATTGGTCATTTACATTACCTTCTTATCTATGGAAAAGAGGAAAGGTTTCCCATATCACTTGAACTACTAGCCTTGGAGCTCACACATAAACTTGAACTCATGGTGAGTGATGCCATAGAGGTAAGGATGAATAAATTGAGGGAGCTAGAAGAGATAAGAAATGATGACATGCATGCCATGTGATCCCATCAAGATCAGGTAAAAAGGTCATTTGACAAGAGATATTATTTAAAGAGATACCCTTAAGGTGATATTGTGCTCAAGTGGGATGAAGACCAAGCTAAACCAAGATAGCAATCAAAGTTTGATAGTCTTTAGAGTGGACCATACATTATCACCAGCTAAAAAGTGCATAATGATTTCCAATAGTCCAAGATGAATGGTAAGGAACTCCCTATCCATATCAATGGGGTTTTCCTTAAGTATTGTTATTAGAAATCACAAACTATCTTATACATATTAGTTTAGGTTTCCTTCTTTCAAGTGTTATGGCACATGCTTTTTTAGTTACCTATTTCATTTTGATCTTATTGCTTCCTATTATGCATCCTTGTTGTGTCCTATTATGTATATTATAGAACTATTATAGTCCTTAAGGTATGTAAGGTATTAGTTATGAAGTGTTAGCTCATTCAAATAAATCTCTCATCTCAACCATGACTATCATACAAGAGATTATGGGTCCTCTTGACAAGTAGGCAAGTCAACCCTTCAGAGTCACTAATAATGTTGACTTATTTATACCCTTAGGCTTAGAAGGGGTAAAATTATGCCCATGATTACCTGATCTCAACCTTGGTCACCCTCTTATGTCTCTTGATGTGCTAAGGTAGTTCAAAAATGGGATCACTTGTCATCAATCCAAAGCAGTAGGTTCAAGTGATGTGCTATGTCAAGGAGTGTCATGGTGGTCATATTATCACCCGTATAAATCATGTGTCAAGTGTCTACTTTATACTAGATATGTATAAGATCCCATTACAAGTCTTAGTATGGTCTTTATGATCAAAATCATTCATGAAAGAGGTAAATTATAATGTTATAGCCATACCCAACCATGTGATCATGCTAACAACCTGTAACATTAGGCAAAATTCCAGAGATTGGAGACCATTATGAAGGAATATGTTTGACACTTGTTTTAAACCTTAGCATGCTTTAATGTTGTTTATAAAATATTAAGGTATCTTCTTCAATAGATGTTTCACTTATAATTATGAATGTATTACCTCTAAAATGGGTGGTTAACCATGTGAATAATGCTATTTTGACCCCAAAAACACCACCAAGACCATAAATTATGACTTCAAATGTCTCCATTATCACCATAATGCCATTATACAATGGTTTCATATGCAAAAAGGTGTCCTTTTATAAGTCAAATGCTTTTATTTACAACTAAAATGGCCCACACATGGGAAATAATGGATTTTAACATCACCTCCACTCATAATCCCTATTTTTAATTCACTTTTATCCCTCATTTACATCCTCATACCCACCAATAACATTTCAAGATCCAAAACTTGAGAAAATGCAGGAAAGTGGTGTTTTATAGGTGATTTCAAGCTTGTACAGATTTGTATAGTATGGTCATGGTCAAAAAAGGTAATGGATATTTAGAGGGAAATAATTTTAGACATCATATGGGAGAATTAATGAGTTTTATAATCAAAAGGATAAAAAAAATTACCCCTTCTCTCCATCGCTCTCCATGGAAACCTTGGATAGCCTTTCAGGTTCTTGTTTAATCCAGGTAGGAGAGAGAAAATGGTGACCTAATATCTTAGCCAGAGTAAAGGGGTATAATGGCATTATAATCCTTACCATTAGTTTTTATAATGATGAACCATGCTTTATGAATAATGGTTAAAAATTTAGGTAGTCAAACTAGTCCTTTACATCTACACAGGGTCAATCTTAGAATAGCTTTAGTGTGTTTTTGGCCTAGTTAAATAAAATGGTGATTATATATGCCTTATAAAAGTCTTAAAGGTCCTGATAATTCAACTTAGACCCAAACATGGCATGTATGATATTTTGGGGGCAAGAAAATCTTCATATGGTTAACTTATTGGTTACAAACAATAGTTCTTGGCATTTTGAATCCTTCAATGCATAATATGTGTCAAGGATAGTTTTTTGATTGTAATGATGGAATATCAATAGATCCATTCAATTTTTATCATCATCAATAGTGTACATAATAATAAAATTAACTCCCAAATCCTTCAAAATCTTGTCTTCAATTAAAACTACCTATGTAGTTTGACATTCATTATAAGTGTGAACATAGTGTTTCATAGTGATGGCTATTAAAGATCATTAGAACACTATAAATGAAGAATAGGTGTTGTAAACATGTGGAGGATTATATATATTATAATTAACAAGACTCATTATGGGTTTTAAGGCCAAAAAACCATAAACTATCTCTTAATGTTTTCATAGACCTATTTAGAAAAGTTTAAGGTTCATTAGCAGTATTTAAGGTATTCATGAAATCTTAATTTTTGTTTTCTCCCTTCATGTGTCTAATTAACTAAATCCAAATGTATTGCCTTGTTGAGTATATGAATAGGGGTGTCTAGGGTCCCCCTAGGTGATCTTTAATAAGAGTCAATAGTCTATATGGAACCTCTTAAAGGGTATCTTCTATGTAATGATCTTATCATGAAAATTACATCCCATAATGGGCCTTCATCTCTAAACTGATAAATTCATAAGATTGTATCATAACCATATATAGTTTTAAACCTTTATGCCAAATGATAAGGCATGGAGGTAGGGTCAAAATATATACTAAATCATGAAGATCCAATGGTACTGTGAGAAAGAGGGTCTATCCAAGTATGTATGTTATTGAGAAGCTATGACCAAGTTCAGTAGATCACTTAGGCCCAACCTTCAAAGGGTTTCCCAAAAATATTAGACAACTGAAAGTACAAGATGTAAGGAAGGTTCATAGGTTATTAAGATGACTATCTTAAGGAAAGGTATTGAGATTCAAGAGAGGCCAACCCGGTCTCTAACATAATATATAATCCCTCCTTTTGCTCATGGGCCTGGGAAAGAGATCCATTGACAATCACATACCTATATCACCACCTATAGAACTGTAGGTAGTCTACCTCTAACATTGAATATGAGATTGTATAATCAGATGAAAGAGAGAGATCAAGTAAAGGGTTAGATCATAGAGACCATGTTGTGGAAAATCAAGAGAAAATTGAAAGGATAAGCTGAACCAGTTGGACTAGGCATGTACATTGAGTTAAGTCTCCTAACTAATTTGGGTGCCTAACTGATGTGAAAGAGAATGTCAATAAAATATGTAAGGGTAACCCCAAGCTAATTATGGAATCCATCTTCCTCAATATATCATATGATGATGGTATAAGTTTAAGGAAGCTGCCTAGTTTGGATTAGACATCCATGACACACATGCTTATGGTCCTGATTGTAGGAGTTTAGAAAACAGGGTTAAGGGAAGTCTAGTTTAAAGGGTGTTACAAAACCATGAAATAATTTTTCATGATATTCTAACTCCATCAACATTATATAAGGAGACAAAAGAATACTTAGGTTTCTAGTGGAACAATTGACTCAAACACTTAGGCTAGGCAATGATGGCCATGGTAGGTGTATAAGAGAGATACATAGAGATGAGAGTATAAGAAGCTAAATGAAAGCTCAAAAGGGTGAAAATATATGGAAATGGGTGATATTATAACATTTAAGCCACCAACACACCTACAAGTGACTTAAATCCTTGAGACTTAGTTTAGGCCTGTAAGCCCTAAAGCCTCATTGAGCCCTCAAAACCCCATCTTTATATTTGTGATAAAATCAAAACCATATGGTAGGCTTAAGGTCATGAAGAAGTGTATGTGATGGCCCTTTGAATATGGAGAAATAGACATAGAAAATTATTTAATAAATTCAAAGTAAAATCTCATTATTATTTTTGTACAAATGCAAACTATTAAAGCTTGCTAAAGAAGAAGTTGGTTAAAAAGCCAACTAATGAGAAAATAACCTGTACAAAAAAAACGTAATAAAATATATTAATTTGGATCATAAATGATCCCATAAAACTCCCCTTGATCCAAAGGGGTATATAAATATTGAATAATGAAATGTGAGTCATCCAAGTAGACTTTACTACAACTACAATTGGTACACTATACATCTTGGACTGATTAGTGCCCTTAAGGGAGTAAATACAAGTCATGAACACCTTTTTAATGACCTCATGAAGGTTAGTAGATAGTTTTCATATCCATAGTGGAGGATGGGGAAATTTTCAAACCCTTATTAGCATACAAAAGAGGGGTAGGATATTAAATGATTAATAGAGGCCTAATTAGACCACATTTATGTTAGGTTGTGGAGCTAAAAGCTTCACTGATGTAAATAGAGGAGGTTGATGAGTTGCAAAGAAACCAACATCAGTCTGATTAACTGATGTTGGTCATCTTTAGTGTTCATAGTAACCGACATCAGTTAGGGGTCGGCTGACATCGGTCAGATAAGAACCAACGTCGGCAGCCTGTGTGTGCATGCACTTGCATGCGTCTCTGGAACTGGTCTATTTTTGGATGGACAGTTTGTTTACATGTAAAGACTAATTTTAGTCTTGAAGATGCATTTCTAATTATTGTAATTAAGAAGTCTAATTATTGTTTGCATGGGATCTATATAATAGACTCATGGGGCTATATTGTAATTTGGAGAATCATAAGGGTTCTGTAGAATCAGAAGGATTCTTCCCAAGTGTAAGATCTAGGTTAGCAGGTGTGCAAGACCAAGTTGATCTACAGGTGTGCAAGATCAGGCTAGATCTACATGGTGTGTAAGATCATTTGATCTGCAAGGTGTGCAAGATCAAGTAAGATCTACATGGGTAAGTAAGGTCAGTTGATCTACAAGGTGTGTGTGTGTGTGCAAGGTCAAAGGAGATCTACAACACAACAAGGAGCAAGATCAGGGAAGATCTACTTGGAGTATGTTGAGTACTTGGTGGACTGGAAGTAGGCAACGATGGTGAGAACTGGTTGTCACTTACTGGTGGTACTGGTAGTATTGTTACTGACTGGTTGAGTGAATAACAACTTTGTGTTTGAGTTGTTTATTGTGACTGTAATTGAGAGAGTGAACTCTTGAAGGAGAATATTTGTATGCCCAAGGTGTGGGAAGCCTTAGAGGTGTGGGAAGAAGAGTGTGGCACTTCTTCATTTTATTTCCTTCTGGATGAGTATTAATACAAGATTGTATTGTCTCTCATATTCTGTGATGTTTCTAATTTCTAGTTACTTATTCATTCTAGTTAAATTCCATGTTTAGTTACTTATACAAAGGTAATCATGTGTGCTCTTATGGAGCATGGATATTGACAAGTGGTATTAGAGCTTATTTTAGAAATTGTTTCACTAACACCTTGGTTTCAGAGCTATGTGTAGATCCTGACAATTGGTATCAGAGCCGGATCGAAGAAAAGCTATCAGAGTGTGTTAAGCATTTGTTTATTATGGGTCACTCTCAAGGGTTTCTGATTGAGTGGGAGTATAGCAATGGTAGAAGAAAGTAAGCTAAGAATGGAGGAATTCAATGGCAAGAATAATCAATTACTAATTTATGGAAACAAAGAGCAGGTAAAGAAAGATTGTTGGTTGGTAGAAGATCAGCATGAAGGAAATGAAGAAGCAGATGTTGCAGGTAATGTTGCACAGGATGCTCTTGTATGTTCCTTGGATAAAGTAGAATCTTGGTTTTTAGATTTTGTTTCCTCTTTCCATGCAACCCCAAATAGAGTATTTTTCCATGATTATGTCTTTGGAGACTTTGGAAAGATTTATTTAGGGGTTGGTGAGCCTTATCAAAATGTTGGCAAAGGGGAAGTGCAGCTGAAATTGTAGACGTGCAACATATGGGTGTTGAAGGATGTCATGCAGGTCCCAGTCCTAAAGAGAAGTATAATTTTAGGAAAGTTGGGTGATGAGGGATGCACAGTAACTCTCACAATGGATGCACTTGAATTAGCATGTGGTAAGAAAGTAGGTACTCTTTATCTATCTAATTGTATTACTGATTCTCCTTCTATTGCAAATATGTGGCTTTGTAGGCTTGGTCACATGAGTGAGAAGGGGATGCATGTTCTTAAGAGGAAGTTTGATGTCTTTGACAAACTTAAGAACTGGAAAGCCTTGGTTTTCTTGGAGGAGATGATAGACAGAGATCAGCTCAAGGGACTGGGTAATTTTGAGCAGAGCAAGGTTGATTTAGACAAGGTTTTGATCCAAAGTGTGCTTGCAAGTAAAGGTCATCACTCATAGGAAAACATAGAGACTAATGTAGGTCAAAAAACTAACATCAGCATTCAGGCAAGAATTGATGATAGTCAGATGTAAACCAAGGTCAGTGATGTCAGGCAGGTGGATGCCGATGTCAGTCAGGGAACCGACATCAGCAGTCAGGTCAGTCACATGGAACCAATGTTGGTTGGGTGCAGACTGAGGGGTGACCAAGGTTGGTCACTATCAAAATGAATTTTGGGTGGACAGTAAGCTGTCAAGGAGTCTCAAATGCCCATGTGGAGGATTGAAAGGGTAAGTAAGCCTCAAATTCATTATTCCCCTTCTTTATACTACTTGTTACTCACTGATGGTCAAGAACTAGGAAGTCTTAAAGAGGTAATGCAGGTAGAATCCAAGAAACAGTGAGAGCATGGCATGAATGAGGAATTTGATTCCTTGGAAGAGAACCAAATGTGGGATTTAGTAGAGTTGCCAGTTACAATACTGAAAGATGAATGGATTCCTAGGTTAAAGAAAGGAGTGAATAGATAGGTGAGACGGAAAGCTAGGTTATATGGTCTTGAGCAAGCTCCAGGACAGTGGTACAGGTTTGACGAGTGTATGACAAAGTATGGCTTTAGTCAATGTCAATGTAACCATTGTGTTTACTTTACTAGGTTAGATAATGATAGCTACATTATCTTGTTACTGTATGTAGTGTATATGCTTGATGTAGGTTCACACATGCAGGTTTTTTTGAGCTAAAGGTAAAGGTAGCTCAGACGTGTGCCAAGAAGGATTCAAGAGCATAAATCCTTGGCATGAGTTTTTCTAGAGATAGGGAAGATCATAGGTTGATTTTGTCTCCAGATGATTATGTGAATAAGGTAGTGGCGAGGTTCAAGATGCAGGATGAAGAACTAGTATGCAAACCTATGGATGGATAGTTCATAAAACAATGTCCCCAATCACATGATGAGGTTAAGTACATGTGTATTAGACCTGAGTTTGCCCAAGCAGTGGGAGTTGTCATCAAGTTTGTATCCAATCTGGGAAAGAAGCATTGGAAAGTAGTTCAGTGGATTCTTAGGTATCTGAGAGGGACCAGCAGTAGGGATTCATGCTATGCAGGGTCAAGTTCTTTTCTACATGGGTTTGTAGATGTGAATGCATCAGGTTACTTGGATGACATGAGTTTCACCATAGGATTTGTGGCAGTTGGTCTTCAAGATTGATCTTGAAGAGGGATACAAGCCAGGAAACAAAATTAGATGATGTATAGGTATAGGTATAGATGTAGTTGTTTATCTCCAAGTGGGAGATTATTAGGTTGTGGAGCTAAAAGCTTCACTAATGTGAATGGAGGAGGTTACTGAGTTGTAGAGAAACTGACATCAGTCTGATCAACTAACATTGATCATCTTCAATTTTTGTAGTAACTGATGTTGGTTAGGGGTCGGCCGACATCGGTCAGACAGGAACCAACGTCGGTAGCCTATGTGTGCATGTGCTTGCATGCATCTCCAAAATTGGTCTATTTTTGGATGGACAGTTTGTTTGCATGTAAAGACTAATTTTATTTTTGAAGCTACGTTTCTAATTATTGTAATTAAGAAGTCTAATTATTGTTTGCATGGGATCTATATAATAGACTCATGGGACTGTATTGTAATTTGGAAAATCATAAGGGTTCTGTAGAATCAGAAGGATTCTTCTCGAGTGTAAGATCTAGGTCGATAGGTGTGCAAGACCAGGTTGATCTATAGGTGTGCAAGATCAGGTTAGATCTACATGGTGTGTAAGATCAGTTGATCTGCAAGGTGTGTAAGATCAGGTAAGATCTACATGGGTAAGTAAGGTTAGTTGATCTACAAGGTGTGTGTGTGTGTGTGTGCAAGGTCAAAGGATATCTATGTGGCAGTAAGGTCAAAGGAGATATACAACAAAACAAAGAGAAAGATTAGGGAAGATCTACTTGGAGTATGTTGAGTACTTGGTGGACTGGAAGTAGGCAACAACGGTGAGAACTGGTTGTCACTTACTGGTGGTACTGGCAGTATTGTTACTGACTGGTTGAGTGAACAACAACTCTGTGTTTGAGTTGTTTGTTGTGACTTTAATTGAGAGAGTGAACTCTTGAAGGATAATATCTGTACGCCCAAGGTGTGTGAAGCCTCAGAGGTGTGGGAAGAAGAGTGTGGCACTTCTTCATTGTATTTCCTTCTGGATGAGTATTAATACAAGATTGTATTGTCTCTCATATTCTACGTTGTTTCTTATTTCTAGTTACTTATTCATTTTAGTTAAATTTTGTGTTTAGTTGCTTATACAAAGGTAATCATGTGTGCTCTTATAGAGTGTGGATCTTGACAAGTGGTATCAGAGCTTGTTTCAGAGATTGATTCACTAACACCTTGGTTTTAGAGCTATGTGTAGATCTTGACAATTTATGCCTTTATAACTATCATGAGGAGAGTGGTTGATGAAGTTGACATGGCCATGTTTTTAATGGGTTTAACCAAGGCTTAATTAACTCTTATCCACTAAACCTCCATGCCCAAAAGTTCATTGAAGACTACCAACTAGCCAAGGTAACACATGAAGAGAGCGTGAATATATTATTGATGTTTATAACTAATGATGGAGTAAATGAGGGTTATCATGACCTCTTATCCACACTTTCATGCTAGATTACCCTCTCTTTCTCTTCTCTTGTTCTATAAATTGAGGCTAGAATGTCATTTTAAGCATCCCTCAGCTAGGTATGATGAAATTCTACCCAAATTATACCTTGAAAACCTTCTGAATGAATATAAGGACTGGTTTATATTCTCTTTATATCTTAATGTTATTTATGCTTGTTTATTTGCAAAACTTTTTTAGTTTCATCTGCCTTTGCATGTCCTTGTCTTCACCTAGTTTCTAGGAGATTGTCTAAACATGTCATATGGTATGTAAAAGTGTTGATGACTATGTTTGAAGTAGAATCTGATTGATCATGTCATGAGAATAAACCTTCCATTAATATTCAAGTTACAACCACTTAACATATCCTCCATATGAAATATTGATTCTTAGAAGTGTCTAGGAGAGAGTGATGTAATCTATATTCCTTCTCTTATTCTCAAGTATTGTTGAAGGATCAGTTAGAGTGGGGAAAAATATGTTGGTACATCACTTCCACTTAGCTTAGGTTTTGTTTCATACATCATCTTCCATCTCTTTTCATCACCAAGTTAGTAGTTTTAGGAATTAAGTTATAATTAATTCACTAGGGGAGCTATCCCCAAAACTAGAGGTTCACCTCATCAACTAGGTCACCCACACCTAGAGGTGATCACACTCTATCATCTGGATGAGGTAGGATTAAAATAGCATAGATACAGGGGTGAAATCTAAAATGATAACACTTACTCTAAATAATGATCCTAGATATGTGTATCAACCCTCTTTGAATAATGATCATAAATAGGTGTATCAACCTTCTTTGAATAATGATCATAAATAAGTGTATCAACCCTTTATGAATAATGATCCTAAATATTTTTATCAACCAATCGTGGTGGTGGTAGAATTTGAGTATGATATATTAATGACTATAAAGGATACTCATACTCTATGTTTGGAAATATGACTTATCTATTGCAGTATATATACTTTAGGCATTTGTTCACTATAGAGAGAATACCACAAAGTCTATACACCCATGGGCATCCTAAAAAATGTCAAATAAACCATTACTATGTAAAAAAATTAGTGGTATGGCTATTAAGGTTGATCCCACTTGAAGAGGTAATAATTTTCATCCCAAGGTAATGTTTCTTTATCTATAAAAACCTTCAACGTTTTTGACATGTTTTGTAAATCTTATCGTGTGTACCCAAAGAATTGGAGAAAATCCATCTTGAAAATTTTATTATTAACAAATGTTAATTAAAACATTACATATAGGTTGTTCATCAATGTAGGATCATATAATAATGTATGAAAATATGTATCATCATCCATCATCTGATTGCATTATAATATGATCATGGGTCATTGAGGTGGAATATTGTTAAACATCCCAATGATAATTTGTAGGGGATGATCATATGTCACTAGTGGAGGATTCATGTTATATGCATAATGTACCTCTAAAGTGTCCTCATTTTATATTGATTCATGTTTAGGAAAAATATCATTAAATATCTTTATTTATTAATTTATATTGAGTTGGGAACAAGATTCTTATGCGGTATTTACCAAATTGACTATTTTATCATATATGATATCATTCATCTTATGTATTAGCTTGAAACATCATTTTTTTAAATGCCCTAAAATATGATGATTCTCACAATATGTATGGATTTCATAGTTATTTGATTTAAGTATACTTGGATTGAGCTCTTATGGATGAATAAGTGTGATAAAATTACCCTCAATAAAATTATTTAGTATCACATGAGGAGTTGATTGTAATCATGAAAACTACCTCTTTGGTGGAGCTGCCAATTATAACTAGTTTGTAGGTTGTGACATTGCATTAAAAGTAACATTCACCTCATAATTATTATCGATTGGTTTAGCCTTATAATATGGTTTTATTTTAAACTTAATTTTTGAGGTAGTTGTAGGAGTTGATATATACTTAATTTTGTTCAAAAATAATAATTTTGACTTATATGTCCCTCATTGTATGACTTAGCTCATCAAATGATTGGGATATCTTGAATATAATGTACTCATAAAGTGGTAATAGAAAATTGTTTTTGTATATATCATGTAATTCATTGTTTACCATAACATTGGTCATTTTGGCTATCATGGTCTCATATAAAATCACATATTCATTACTTTTATCATTGGAGCCTTACTTTAGTTTAGTAATTTTTTCATAGGATAACGTCTTGTCGATGTTGATATACAAGTGCATTATGATTTGGTTGGCCAAGGGTTTTAATTTTCTAATGGATTAGAGAGGGAGATCATAGAACCATCTCAATGCATTGTCCTTAAGACTTCTTGGAAATAAATTGGTTAATAATTTTTCTTTGTATACATATTCTAAGAATGATGCATGAAATTAACTAAGATGTTGCTAAAAAAACCTTTACCTTCATATAATGAGAGTTTGGGAGCTATGAAACCTGTTGGTAAAGGGTAGGGTTATATATCATGGGCCAATTGGTTATGGATCAAAGTGTCTGAATCCATGGCATGGATAAATCTTGATGCACCTTATTATAATTATAACACCTTAGTATGTAGAGTTGTAACAAGTTGCTTAATGGAATGTGTATAGCCATCATGGGAGGGGTGAAGGTTTATTTTATAGGAATGAGAATCATAATTTATTAGAGTCCACATGTTTCTTCCAAACTTTGGGTAGATCTTACATAGGTCATTGAAGGTGTAGGCATAGGAATTGTACCATTTATAGTTGTCTAAATACTTGATATAAAACCTTGAGCAAACTTTATCTACTCATCTCTTTATATATATAAAATTAAATCAATCATATTTGGATTCATGTTGAGATATTTAATGAAGTTTTCATCCTTCAAGGAATCTTATTGGCTTTTAGTATTTGTACCATCAATCTCAATATTCATGATAAGACCATAAATAGGTTGAATAGGCTATGTTGTACAATCCATAATAGGAATAAAAATTTGATTCAGTCAAGCCCTTTGGTGTCTATTAGTAACAATAGGCATCCCATATTAAATGTTATATCAATAATATTAGAGAAAGGCTTGGGATTGTTCATTATTAACTTCATCTTTATTAGTTATTTTAGATTTGATCATTCTTACCCATTTTTTTTACATAACTGATCCAAATAAGATACACTATCCATGTAGAAAAATATGAAAATATAAATTTTATTGGTTATTTTAACCAATAATATCCATTCAACATGGTCATGATTAATGTGTACTATTAAGGACTGAGTAGAAACCAAATCTAAAAATAAAATCCTAAGGCTAGAATTTAAAACACTAGAAGAATGAAATCATAAAAGAAACTAGGGTTTTTCATGATTATATATTTCACTAATATATGTTATCATAATTTAGATTAATATGTGAGATTAATTTAATTAAAATATAATTTTGACATATAATTTAGATATTAAGATATGGCATTCAAGCATACATCTAAATGTAAAAGAGTGATATTGATACTTATAATTTGATAATGGCATATGAAAAATATAAAAATTAATAAATAGATCGTGATACTTACTTTTTATAGTTGACTACCAAACTATGACTATATTTTAGAAGTGAAAATTAGGGTTAAGTAGGCTTATAGTTTTTTGGGATATGAAACTAATTCATTGGTTTCACTGGGTGAGTTCCATAGGATTGGGTTAGTATCATTGGTTGATACTGAACTCCACAAAATTAATGGGACAATTATTGTATGATCATCTATGACGGTATTTTCTTACTCTATGTTTATAATCCTAAACTTTAATGATTCATGTAGCTCCATAAATTAGTCTCCTTTGCCTTAAAACCATAGGTGTGCTTGTGAGAGATAAAAATGTATAAAAATGGGGAAAGTGTGATGGTTGAGATGACCCCAATCACCCCCATATAATGATTGACCACTACCTACCTATGAAATACTCCAAGGATGTAAATCAAACCACATATAGTTTTCCCACCTAGTGTGATTGTGAAATTGTGCTCCCTCCCTATATATATGCAACTAATGATGTGGATTTGATACTTTAAAATTATTTATTTTACTTGGATTTTGAGTGATTTAGACTTGTCTTTTACCACCCCTAGTGATAAGTATACAAATTAGGAATAATATGGTAATTTTTCACAGTGTGAAATATTGTGCAGATGTATATCAGATAAGTTTCAAGTCCATTTTCAATGAGACCTAGATTTGTTTATAAATGGATATAATTTATTAACTCTTCATAATATCAACATGATAAGATAATGGTCTGACCCTAAATATGAGTTTAATTTTATAAAATAGTTATAATTAGAAAAATGCAAAAACCAAGTAGAACAGGTTGGTGTTGACTCATGACACTGAACATATCTATTGAAGATGACCTATATCTAGCTAGACCAAACTAAGAGTATTAAAATGTCTATGTATGATATATATGAGACTTTAAATATAAATTGAGGTTAATATAAGTCTATAAATGTAAAATGGAAAGGTTGAATCATATTATAACATGTAAGTATGAGAGAATGGAAGATTAGAACGTTGTTTGATAGTTTAAGTCATGTATGGTAAATGAGTATCAAAATTATTATTTCCAAGTACCAAAAACTATATTTTAATAAATATAATTATTAACTTAATAAAAAAGTAAAATTATTAAAAAATAGATCAATTAGAAAGCCAAAACACCTTCAAATATTCTTCCATGGTATAATTCAACTCACTTTTAAAATATATCATGAAATACTTATCTTACCTTTGTAAATTGAAAGGATTTCATTGCTATTATATTAAGGACTCTAGGACAGAGTGGAATCTATTTAAAATCTATCCTCTTGAAAAGAGGATGTAATATGAAATGAATCAATAACAAATGATTGAATATAACTTCTTAATAATTAATGCTTTGTCATATTTTTATAAACTTTGTTTATCACTTTATTTACTTACAACACAGATCAATTTAACCCACATGTAATGTAATAAAGCTTTAAAGAATGCTTAGTCTTGATTTTATTAACATAATATATTGAAGTAGTGAATACCCTAAGAGTGAAAATAAAATGACAAAAACTAAGAATGTGTTGAAAACTAATCTAAAATGAAATGAAATACAAATTAAAAATTGAAAGAGAAAAATTAAAACAATGAATAAAATATTAAAAAAATAAGTTCAAGAATAAAATATATTATACTAAATAAAAATAAATGTAAAATTTATAATAAATTATATAACTTGAGACATTTGAGATGAATGATAGAAATAAAAATTTTATCAAGAAGTTAAAGAATAGTTCTAGTCCTAAATACATAATGTAAAAACCAAAATAGAAAATAATTTTACAAGCCCAACATAAAATTCTAATAATCTATAATGCATGCATATGCATCAAGTTTCCTTCAATATCAAGAAAAGTATATTAGTTTGTTTGAAGCATGTGAAAAAAATAATTCTATAATCACAAAATATATTAGTACTTGAATGGATTTTGAATAATCAACAAGATAACAACTAATGATTGGATATATGTGATTGTATCAAGAAATATATATTAACACCATAAAAAGTGTTATTTGGTCTTCCTCCAAACTTAAACCTAACTCAAATATCTTTCACATAAAATAAATACAATAAAAAACATTATGGAGTTCCTTGTACATGTATAAATTATCCTAGAATAATGTGTCTTCCAAATATTTTTAAAACCTCCATAATAACTTGGTTATAACTTAAAGTTATAATTGAACCCAAATTATTGAGTGTAGCTTAATAAAGTTAAACTGAATTTATTTTATGTCATTGGATATTTAATTAATAAATCACTTTATAAAGGTGAATTATAAAATGATCTGGACATTAAAATAAATTTTAATAAACCATTAACACTAAAATTACTCATGGGTGGGGCCCCTCTAAAATATTGAATCAAATGTAAGTCATTTCCCAAAAATATGAATAAATATGAAGTCCAACTATTCAAAACAATATTGAATAAAAATAATAATTTTAGAATCAAATCATCGTACATGCATTTCTATTGAAATTAAACACATCTACATCCATATTTTCCAAAAAATTCCTTTGCAAAATAATATCTTTTTTATTTTTTTTTAAATTTTAATCATGCATTTATAATTCAAACAATAAAACCTACTCATTCTCATCATTATGTATAAGATATAATTCTATATTTGTAAAAAAAAAAAGTATGATTTCAACATTGCCATCATTTTCTATTGCATGAACAAATAAAAATAGTCAAATATCCACTTGAATTTAAAGGATAAAAATAAATATCAAAGTATTAGAATAAAATTGGGAACAATGTAATCAAAACTATTAAAAATTTATGTTTATGTATGTCTAAATATTAAAATAAAACCAAGATGAAATTCAAACGAGTCAGCTTCCACTTATTATTTTCATCTTGATTTGAAGAGACCAAATTTACCAACATGATTCACTTATTAGTTTCAGATTCAATTTAATCCAAAAGTATCATCAACATATCAATCCAGAGATGATTTATATATTCATCATATACCTCTAACATGATCTTGTTCTTTACATGGGTAACCACCAGCGAGATGGAATGGATTCTAGTGAATTTATGAATAGAAGAGACCAAGTTGTGAGGCACATTAGAGGTACTTAGTGGGGTTATTTTTTAAATTTCAATGAGATTATTGGTATTTTGGGAAACCTCCATATTATATATTATGTGAAAAAGTTTTAAGTTCAAATAAACACTCAAATAATCATGCATAAATAGGTAAGGTTTCTAGTTCATTCTCTCAAAGGCCTACCAAATAAAAACACATTGTGTTTATAAATTACAATGTTTAAAATTACCATGGGGTGTTGAATTCAATATGCCCCCCAAAAAATGTCTATTAACATCAAAGTTGAGATATACCCTTTGTCTATGACCAAAAAATATCTTAAATTTGCTAGCATCCCTTCACCCTTGAATGGGCAAACACAATTTGCATTATATTCTATCATATGGTTTTGATATTGTTTGTAATGTCTACCCCATATATTTTTTATTCCTAAATTGTGGGAAACCCTACTCCAACCAAACATTCTACCCCAAAAAATTAAAACATACAAACTTGGAATTTAAATACATTCAACCAACTAAGCCAAATCACCAAATGAATTTATTTGTCTAAACAAAACCTTTAAAATGTATTAAACTCAAATCATTAAGTAAAAATAAGAAAGAATTTGTCTTGACTAATTCATGATAAATAAATAAAATTCATTATTCAATCTTCAATGTTAAGACTATTTATTGCATCTATTAGTCTCAGTCACTATATAAATGAAGTTTTCACACATTTACCACTCATTGATGAGGACACAAGTATGAGATAAAAAAGTTTTATCAATCAAATTTCATGCAATAAATAACATCAAATAATTCTCAAAATGCAATATCATTGTTATGTTTAATTACAACTAAAGCTTCTTTCTCTTAACAATATATCAACTAGATTTAAATTAGATATACTCATCTCATGAAACTTTATATTAATAATGAAAAAAATATATCTTCAATTTTTTTTAATTGTGTATTATACCGAGGTTCCTCCTACCTTTCTACATATATTTTAACATGAAATCAAGGTGAGGTGTCAAAACATAGTTATCAAGCCTAAAATGTTTGAATAAAATTTCAATATAAATAACCAATCTTTATTTTTTTATGTTTTTCAAAACTCAATAAATGTACATTCATTTCAAAAATTTCAATTTCCAAAATAAATTGAAACAACTCAACATGGAGTTTAAAATACACTTTTAGCTGCTATATTAAGACATTTCTTTATTGAGACAAGAATTATAAAAAAAATCCTTAATATCAAAAAGTCATCTAAAATTACTTTATGGAATGGTAATATATGAAATCAAAATAAATAAAAGATGAAAATGAAATAGAGTGTCTATTACTATCATAAATATATCAAAATGCAGACCCAATAACAAAGTCACTCTTCATGAAAGATAAATTCATAATGACTTACTTCCTTGAAATGATATTCATAGAAAATTAAACCTAAACATTTCCCCTTACTTTTATCAAATATTATCAATATTCAAACAATAAATGTTCATTAGCATGAAAAAGTTCACAATCATTCAAACACATTTCCATAATGTAGAACTCATACTATGCTTTCAAAATAGATAAGGTTCAATTATGAGTGTAACTTGAAACACATTTTATCACAATTCAGTCTTTAAACAAAATTTCTTACCTTAAATAAAGAATGAATCATCATATCTAAAACCCCATTAATAAGTTGATGATCATAGAATAAATCAAAACAAACCTCACTATATTTAAAGGTCAAGTTCCATTTTTCTTAAAATGAAATCTAATTTCACGAGAAAGAAAAATGAAGCCATTATTTTTATAAAGAGATTGAAAAATCTTGTTTACATAATTAAAAAATTCCAAATAAAACAAAATGAAAAAAAATATATGTTACCAAATTATTGGATGAATTTGATTTGGATTTTTAAATGCTCTAAAATTATACAAAAATTAAAGAAAAAACAAAATTAAAAATAAAATCATGGTAGCTTCAAAAACAAGCTTATAAACTTCCTATACACTACTAAAATTTATTATGGACTTATCAGGTTCATCTAATATACATAAGATATCACTAATAAAAGAATGACTTGCATTTACCAATTTCATATCACATTTAAAATAATAAATGATTTAAATCTTCCACTATCAATTTTTTATTAATTGAAATAAATATGAACTTATTTATCAATGTTTATCATAATGTTTGCACTTTATTAATATTAAATCCCCTTCCCAAGTAAAGACTTTGGTGTGTGATTTCATCAATAATTTATAGCATGGCCCAAAGTATATATAAACTAGGATTTTACAATCTATATCAAACAAAGTGGGATTTATCATGTTTGATACTCAAACTTATAACAAACTATTATTAACATTAAGATGACAAACATTAATGATCATCAAGCACAAAGTTATAACATTTTTACCAATATTTAATGAGAGATATCATGTAAAGAAATTATCACAGACAAAAAGTGTGTGTCAATTAATGGTATTAAATTTTCTTTAATATAATGAGTGTGACACCCAAACCACTCTAAAATCTGCCATTTGTATTAACAAATACCATGAAAATTTATCTAGTTGCATTAAAAAAAATCATCAACCATCTAAACATGTTTTAATATTAACCAAGTGTGAAGAAAGACAACAATCAACATGGAATTTAGATATAAACTTATTTTTAAAATCAAGCATGACAGTTGGCCCCCACCAAAATTAAAAGGTGTTAGTCAATAATTGTAACAAATCATAATAAAGTTATAGAAAACTTTTCAAAATAAAACTGGGTTTGGGGGTGGCGAGGGCCAAAGAGGCTATAAATTTTGTAATAATAAGTTCTTAATTTTTTACCTTACAATCCAAGTTCCCAATTAAAGCTAGTTATTATACCCATTTTTTTTTTAAATTTGTAAGTACCCATTTGTGAAATTATTAAAAAATAATGTTTTCACCTAAATTTTGGGCCATTATTTTTCCTACATCATGAAATATGGATTTACATTATAATAGTACATCTCTTATTACTTTCCTGGAAGAGAATTAATTTGTTTTGGCCTTAACTATTTAAAATTTTATTTTCTCATTGTAGTGTTGTCTTCAAAGTTCCATTTTATGATTCATAAAGCATATCAAGATTTGTAAATTCTATACATGAGTATTTTAATTATTTTAAATTTTTTATTTAATTCCTAATTTTCCATTAATTTTATTGTTTGTAAAAAAATGATATTTTCAATAAAATTTGACATCCTTTACAAATCAAGTTTTTTGAGTTTACATGTTTTTAAGTCCTAATTCTCCCAATATATTTCCTATAAAACTTGTATCGAGATTTATTAGCATTGTTAAAATGAAATAAATTGAGATTTTATGTTTTTAAGTCCTAATATTCTATTCATGTTTTTGTTCATCAATATTTTTAGATTTATTGGATATCCTTTACATGAAATTTCATTGAACTTGCTTGTAACAATGTCCAAATTTTCCCAATTATTTGCGAAATGAGTTTAAAATCACTTGGAGAGATTTAAAGAGGGGTTTTATAATATTTGGATAATTATAAATAACCTTTCTCATTTTTTTACAATAATATTTTTTTATGAAATCATAAATTAGTGTACGTGATAGACATTTTTAAAAATAATAAAAAATAACAATATTGCCTTTGAATAGCTTTGTATATTTCAAATGAAAACAATTTGATGAAATATAGATACATGAGGTTTTATAAAATATGAAGTAATGCATCCTTATACTTTTTAATATCACAAATGGTGTGCATTTAAAATAGTTCACATAAATGTTTTAGAGGCACTTCAATTTGTTAGAAATACCTTATTTTATATCATATTTTTATTTTTGAGAACTCAATGCCTTGGAATAACCACAATATTATTTAATGTAATGTGATATAAATGATGTAACAATAATATTCTAAAATGCATGAGAAAATGGTTTAAATGTTCCCCATTTATTTCACATTATGTCACTGCCCATTAGATAGGTCAATAAATTATCTAAAGAATCATAATGACATAAACATGTGCTAACAAATGGAAAAATATTACCACAGCAACCTAATACATATTGAAATGCAAATTATTTATATAATATTATACTTATAATTAATAGGGTATGGTACATTCATCTTATACATGAATGATCATTCACATTATTTCAAGTGTAACAATTGAACTCCTTCTGTTATAGTTTGATATTTGGTGCTTTCATAAGGAGTGCACTGAGAAATGTCCCCTAGCATGCAATGAAGTAGAGAGGTTTTTTTCACATGGCCACAACATTTTAATGACATTTCATAGTGTTAAGAATACACATAATATTATACGAGGTATTGTATAAGTATGCAAAATTATCATAATGCCCTACAAGCGGTGCAATATCATGTGGTCACATATCATAATTTCCTTAAAATTAACATATGGACCAATGTGGATTTTCATGGATCACCTAGTGATCATTCTATTCATGTGTGTGCTATTTTTAATATTTTTAGGGGTTTGATGAGCATTTTAGGAATTTGTTTATAAAAAAATTATGGTGGCAATTAATTTTTTTTAGTCATCTAAAACACTTTTAGAAGGTGTTTTATAATTTTACAAATTTTGCATAAAAATTGGTGTTGTAATTTTTCTTAGATTTTAAAAATTCAATAAAAATACAAATTGTGGAGGGATTCCATGTTATTTGTTTTAGAGATATATGAAAAAAGTTATTTTTGTTAATATAATTCACTTGCATAATTTTTTTAAGTCGAAGATTTTTTTTATAAAATTCCCAAACTAATTTTATTTTATGACATTTAAAAAAAAGAATTGGTTTTTAAAGGATTAATTCCATTGTAAGGCCTCAGGATTAACCCTATATGGATTCCCATCCCACTTGTTCCTCTTTACTATTTTTTTGGATACATATAATGTAGGCTTCTCTTATCATTCATGCACCACTTCCTTGTTGTTTATATTTTACCTTAAATATATTTTCTTTTTTGTCCCCTCTCTAGATGACTGCCTCACTGCTCTTGAAATCCACCATCATTTGCACTTCTCACTTAGTTAACATCTCTCTTTAGCCATATCATCAAACTATACTAAAAAACCCCACCTAGCCTAACCTTGAGCCTATCCCATCACATCCAATAGCCCAAAATCACCTACCATAGACTCTACATTTCTCTTGGGTCATCTAAGCCTCATAACCCTTAGTGGCCCTCTTTTTATATAAACAATGTGTTTCATTTAAGACCATTCTAACCAATTCTAAATATTCAATCCATTTTTAGAATACCATTTTTGTAAAAAACAAAATCACACCATTTTGGCATCTTTAAAGCACTCAACATGATTTTATTAATGATAAAAATCTAAAGGCTCCATGAATTTATCTAGGAGTATTTTATCCATGATGAAAACTAGAGGGTAGGTCTAGTGTGATAGGTTGTCACAACCCCCTTAGACACGTTTAGTTTTTTAATGGCCTTTATTTCTCCTATGTGTCTTCCATCATTCCAATGCCCACATCATTTCAAATGTAACTTGAAATCAAAATTCAATTTTTTAAGTTCATAATTTTTTAGATGATTCAATACATAGTACTAATTTATAATCATATTATATATAAACCAAAAATAATTGTTCCCATTTTTAGTTAAAAATTTTAGGCTTGATGTTTTTTTCCAAAAAAACTCAAAATATATTTTAGAAAAGCATGAGATGAGTTTGATATAATTGATTTATTTTATTTGTAAAAAAAACATATTATCATATTTTAGTTCATATCTAGTATTTAATACAAATTTTATTTTATATTTTACTCTATTTTTTATATATCATATATAAGAAGGATCTTTTATTGTTTTATATTGATCTTATGGAGATTAATTTAGCATAATGATCTTCAGATCTAAAATCTTATGTTTATTTCATTTAAGGATTCATTATAGTAGAACAATTCCAAAAAATGTTATGCTAAGTTACAAGGATTTTTTAAATCTTCCTTTCATTTCTAATATAGGATTATTTGTATACAAGCTACATTTTAATAAGCAGTTTTGGAGGGAAAATTTGTTGTAACACACTAAATTATAAAGCACCATGTTTTATAGGGAATATTGTTTGGCACACATTTTTTCAAAGATTCTTTGGTGACACTTTTATATGCAAGTTTTGAGTTTGTGCCTTATTTTAAAGAACCTTTTAGGACATTGTTGAGGCATTTATTGATATCCATTTTGGGAAATTTTTGATGAGGCTTGTCATTACTTCCTTTATAAGTTTTTTCTTGGCGTACTCTCCTTTTTATCATTTCACATTGCTTGAGGATGAAAGTGAACACCTAATTTAATACACAGAGAGATTTTTTTTTACAATATCTAAATCTCTCTACATAATTTATAGTATCATTTATGAATTTATACATATGTTTAATTATTTTATTAGTATATCTATGCATAATTTATGAGCAATCAGTGTTGTTGTTTTTTGGATGATTCTTTAATAGTTCTCATTAACAAAGTTTATTTGAGAGATGGATTTATTGCATTTATACATAAAGTTATTTTATATTGATGATCAACACATTATTTATATAAGTTTTATTATGCATGAGATTCATATTACTTTAGCATCATCCTTGAATTTTTTCTACGAATCACCCAATTCTAAAATTACGTGGAGTTATTAAGTATTATCTATTGCTTATTTGGTATGATGGTTTAGCTCATAATTTTTAGTAGTATCCCATACTTTTGACAAATTTCAATGGTGAATCAAACCATGCATTCATTATTGATAGTTTTAGAGATCCAAAAGGAGCTAAGCCTTTGAATGACTTGTAGTTATATAATGTGTTATCTTCACCAACACATTTAACATCATTTTAAGTACAATGTGCATATTATTAATTCATAATTCATCTTATATGATACCACATATCTATGGAAGTATAATTACTATTCTTCATAGTGTTATAGTCACATTACCAAAATAACAAAAACTAATTATTATTTTTGAAGTAGTTTTTACAAACTATTATAATGGTGTAATCAATGTTTCATCTTCCCCACTTATATATTTATATAATATTCTATTCTTTGTTATAAAGGAAATAAATATATTCCAAGAAATATGTATACATCACACATCTAACATCTTGGATCTTGAATAGAACTATTTCATAAAGTTCATAAAATAACCATATAGTTATAGATCTAATCTAATGTCCATTTTCTATTTTCCTCTCTCCCTTTTCTTACTGCACTCTAATATATCCTTTGTCCTTGATCATTCAATATAAACTTCCATAATAACCCATTTAATTAATTAAGTGTAGGTTTTCCCAAGTAGGAAGCATTTTAAAAACATGAAATTGTGTGTAATAGTATATTTCCTGAATGTCCCAATTTCTAATGAATTGGGATTCATTAATTGCTTCTCAAATATGTAAGAATATTTCAATAAAAATGAGAATCATTAATTATTCATTGTTATTAATTTATATGTATTTTTATTTTCTATCATGATTAATTAAATAATTAATTAAGAAAAAAAGAAAAAATAATTAGTTAATTGATCAATTATTATATTTATATTTATTTATTTTTTATCAATACTATGGTTTAAATAGGTCTCCTAACCATATACAAAAGTCTTAAAAAAATAAATAGCTAGATTAAAATCATATCTAATCAAAACTGTTATATAGAACCAAGGCATGGCCAGACAAGCTAGCATGCTAGAGAGTAGCCAAATACATATAAAAAATGAGTAAAATATAGAGAGAACCCACTAAGGGTTGAAAAGACTATCCAATAAAATTAAAGATAAAAATAGAAAGATTACTAAAAACTATCATCCCTACGGTGATCAAACTAAAATAACCTTATCATCTTTATCATCCAAAAAAACAACCTTTTCAATAGGAACATAAATAGAAGAAGAGTACCCCAACATTTTTTGCCTCAAACTTGAGATTCTAAATTTGATGCCTCTCATTGATGCAATAATATGATTTCTTACGAGATGTCCCTTCATTGCCATTATGATTACCCATCTAGGTGGTCCTACCAGCTAGGAAAGATCCTCCACTAATCCAAAAATCACTAATTTTGCTAATAATTTCATTGCATCGACCCAAGTTTAATTGTGATGAACTATGTTCCAATAAGATAGTTCCATAACTAGGCTCTTGAGCTACACCAATGGAGGCATTATCAACAATTATCCCTCTATAGCATCATTATCATAGAATTTTTTTTAATCTCCTCCATGAAGCCAACTAAAATCATGAAGCATGTCTCTAAATCTATAAAAGATGATAATGGAATAAAACTAACACCATCTGAGCTAAAGAAAGGTAATTTGGGAAAGGGACCAAAGACCACACTTTTGAGCTCCTCCACAAGACCAAGATGACATTCAAGCCTTAAAAAGAACTGCACAACTTTATAAACCACCTCATTATCCATCATAAGATCCATGATGTTGGTTACAAACATGGAAAATATCATATAGTTAACTCTGATATACATGCAATAAGCCACATGGTCCTCTCCAAAAACACCTAAAATGGCCTAAAAATTTTCTTTTGAAGGGACCCAAAAAATGTGACTAAGTCTATCCCTAAAAATGTATCCCATAAATTCCATTTCATGAACCAAGCTAAAACCTTATAATATCGAAGTCCTGAGTGCTAGGTCTACCTCTTACTCTATGAAAATACACTAGAATCTAATGACAACCAAAAAACTACCCAGGTGTAAATTAATTACAATCAACATGGAGATACCACTTCATATCACCACTCTTGCCATAAATGAAAGCTGTTGCCACCCCTGATCAAATGACTAAGGCCATCATGAGAGAAAAATGTTACCAAAAAAGCTGATGTAGAAGGAAAAAGCTAATTATGGTCAAATCACACCATAATAAATAATAATCAATATCAATTAATTATTATATTAGAATTAATTTCTTTTTCTTTTTTCTATTTTTTTTAAAACCCAAATTTATAGAAGAAATACTAGGAAAGTCTTCCCAAGTAGATCTAAGGTTATCCACCTCCAGATCTTCCCTTTGATCAATCCCATAATTGGTAATAAAATATGTATCTAAGTTAGCTTCTCTATAGTAGTGCTTATAATGTAGGGATAAAAAATTGTCCATGTGATCACATACATCAAACAAAATATTTTATAATTTCTAAGAACTATCTACCTTTTATTAAGAGAAAAAATTATGATTTGAGAAACACCTTCAATTACAAGATTGTCAATTTTACATTGGATTGCAAGATCAATCCTAGTTAAAAAGGCCTTAGCTTCAACTTCATTGTTTGTTCCATCTAAAAGTTTTCTATAAATTTCCCTAATCAAGGGGCCACTACATTCCCTTAGTATACATCCTACACCATAAGCACCTGGGTTTCCTCTTGAATCTCTATCAAATTTTAATTTAAACCACCCCAAGGGAGGAGGAATCCAAATAGACTTGTCCTTTCTCAAAATTTTACCTAAACTTACTAATGACCCATTAATGGGTGGATGCCCAATAAACCTCCATTTATCACACATCCTCATGTCCAAAGCAAAGAGACAACCAATCCTAAACTTGATTTGAGAAGAGATCACTTCTGAGATTTCAACCTCTAAATCATTTAGGATTGTAGCAAGGGGTTTTATTTTCCTTCAAAAACTATTATTATTTTTCTTTTCAGATTGTCCAAATAAGAATAGCAAGTCTAACTCGCCAAATATAAAATAGAAAATTCTTACAATCTCCAATAGTCTAAGAAGAGAAGGAAAAAATCATAGAAGGTGGCCAAGCTCAAGACCATTCAAGTTTATAGCACAACCATGCCCAACATTAGGAAATAAAGGGGCACATATTGATTGGTTATTTCTTCTTTAGCTTTACAAAGACTGCAATGAGATAAACCATAGAAACTAATTTTGATCAAGGTATCATGAGTAAGAATGCATTTCTAAATAATAAGCCATATAAACTATAATATAGCTAGGGATGGGTAGAATAATAGCATAAATAGTAGAATATTAAATACTAATGAATAATAAGTAATAATAGTTTAGTACCACATGTATTAGAATGAAGAGTTAGATAGATTATAATAAAATAAATAAGAGGGTATAGACCATTATAATACATCCAAGAAAATATCAATTCAATTAGAGTTAAATACTTTTCTGAGGAGGTATCCCCCTCAAAGTGGCAAGTGATTGTGGAGTTATTCCTTCTTACCAAAAAGAAATATTGTGTTAATATAATTAGTATTTGTGTATTTTATGTGTGTGAGTATAGTAGGTTCTTAAAATTTGATATTAGAGATCTTTCCAAGGCCATTTACGTATTTATATATTTTTTGTAGGAAGTTGAGCAAGATATTTTTTATAATTATGTGCACTGTATGCTCTCACCTTACCCGAATGGGAACATGGTGATTAGAAAGTGTATAGAAATTGTGTTTATTTTCAATTTTAGGAGAAGAGTTTTGATTTTATGGTTTGAGCATTTCATTATTTTGGGATTTTACACTTGTACAGTTTCATGAAGGGTTTGTGTATGAGAGTGATCTACAATTTGTGTAAGAAAAATTAGAGTGAGTTTTTGAGTGGTTTTGTCAGTTTAGAGATGTTTTTTATTAATATATGAGTGGGAGATTATAACTTTTAAAGTGTAGCTTCTGTGAAGCCAACTAAATTTGTAATTTATTTTTAGTTTCAAGTATAGATTTATGTTTTTTATTCTTAAAAAACAAACTGTTATCTTACATTCTCATATCAAACTATAATGAATCATGTAAAACTATTTATAGGTTTTGTGCAACTCATTTCCATATTTCCATAAAAAATTTAAGTTTTGATTTTTGTGAAATATTTCAAAAGTTATTGCCATTTTATTAACTCATACTATTATAAAAAAACTCTATGGAAGTATTTGTGTAAGGGTTTATTTTTGGCTGAAACCAAAATCTCATTCATTATAATCATGTAACTTGAAATTTTTAATCATGTTTTGACTCATCTTTGTCAAAATAGCATAGTGTGAGAGTATCGCACTAAATTTTCCAAACTTGCCACTTAATCTATAGGATTTTCTAAAGATTTTCTCACAACTTGTTTCATCAATGGACTCAGTGAAGAACTTTAAGAAGAGGTTAAAATGTGGGAACCTAAAAACCTGATGAAATCTGTGGGCTTAGCTAAGCTCATAGAAGACCACATTTTTTATGATCATGGTGAGACACCTTGGTTTTTGGTGTTACATACCTGCACAACACCACCTCTCAAGGCCATAAAATATCTCAACAAACTAGACATTGATTACTTTTTAGATGCACCTCAACATGTTATAAATGAGACTCAGTAGGCACTTGATAAACCTAACCTGGGACAAGAAGCACCCAATCAAGTTCCCAATAAACCTAAGAAAGTAATAACAACACCTGATTTGGCACCAAAATATCCCAATAAGACACCTATAGAGCTCGAGTAATCTTCCAATGAGCCCATTTAGGCAACCACCATGATCAAGTAGGCCCTTGATGAGCCTAAGTCAAAAATCATAGAGTCTAAGTAGGGAACTGATGCTTCAAATCATTTAGAGAACAATGATAAAGTAGATGGCATGTATTCTCCATTAGCTCACTAAGTTGAATATTTTTGAACAACCTCTTTCTTAATTTGATATACTAATCATCATGTTTCAAATTACACTTCAAAATTTGGTCATGGTGCTCATGTTCACTTTGTTGATGTACATGTTCATATCTGAGCACATGCAAAATAAGTAGAAGCAAAAAAGGACACATGGACATGATTATATCTAGTCTTCAACTATTTTTAAATATATAGTGAGGCCTTCATTTGTCTTCTTCCTATTTCTTATCATGTTCTAAGGGTAAAACATTTTTAAGGGGGATGAAATGTAATATACCTAGGGAGGGATAGAATAGTAGTATAAAAGTATAGTAGTGAGTAGTAATGAATAGTAAGGAAAAGTAGTTTAGTACCACAAGTATTAGAATGAAGAGTTAGATATATTAGAATAGATTAAATAAGAGGGCATAGGCCATTGTAATATATCTAAGAAAATATCAATTAAATTATAGTTAATTACTCTAATAAGGATGTATCCCCCTCAAAGTGGTAAACAATTATGGTGTTATTCCTTCCTACTAAAAAGGAATATTGTATTAATATAATTAGTATTTGTGTGCATTTTATTTGTGTGACTATAGTAGGTTCTTAACACAAAAATCTCTAATTTTTGAAGCCTAATCTTATCCCAACACTAGTATCTTTCCCAATTCATCATATCATCAAAAACCTCTACCATCTAGTAGCTGAGGTTGAAATAATATAAACCTAATTTGGCTCTAATCTAATGCAGCAAATCCTCATTAGAGTTTTAAAAAACCTTATGATTCCTCAAACATTCAGCCAAATGCAAACATTACTCTACTAAAATTTAAAGAGCCTCAAAAGTCTTCCAAACTCAAGAATTCATACCATTATTTTAGTGAAGCTCCACATAATTCATAACCAAGATACCCCATGTAGAAGATATAATATGCCTAACCTCCTTTAAATGCAACAAATCAGTTAGAGGTTTATGACCATTCTAAGAATCCTCCCAAAATTTTGATGTTTGACCATTATTGATCTTCCAAGAAACATGCTATGAAATCAAACACCTACAATTAAACAAAAAATTCCAAAATTATGACATTTTGGTGGGGTTAGTAATATAAACCACACTCTAAGGATTATTTAGGTCAAGATATTTACATCTCAAATGATTACACTAAAGAGAATTGGGTTTTGAGAGCATTCCTCGAACTAATTTGACTCTGAGAGCCTTGTTTTGAAGGCTCACAATTTTCACATGAGCTCCTCCCATATTCTTAAATTTAAAAAACCGTTCCCATTTTAACAAGGGGATTTTATTCTTGATCTAGGTTCCTTGCCACAAAAAATCTTTCAAGATCTGATTTAGCAATTTAACAACATGTTAAGGTGGTTGCAGATGAGAAAGGAAATAAATAGGAAAGAAACTCAAAACTTATTTGAGGAGATTGATATGACCAAATAAGGTCAACCATGTTCCTTTCCATGAATCCAAATGCATTTAAAAAGAATTAATCAATCCTTCCTAGAGTATACTTTTGGCTAACTCAGAAAAAGAGGAACACCTAGATATTTGGAAGGCAAATTTACAATATAAAAACCTAAAACTAAGGAGATAGCCTGTTATTCTTATTTTGAATAATTGATAAATAAAATTTTATATTTTATAACATTCACCATTTGGTTAGAGGCAATTTCATATCTAGAAAGAATTGAATTGAAAACTTGAGCTTCACCCATAGAAGCTTGACAAAAAATAAAGGTATCATTAGCAAATTTATGATGAATAAGATTTTCCAATCCTTCCAAACCATAAAAAAACTATAAAAATAATATTCCTTATCTTTCTTCACCACTCAACCCAAAGATTTAGCTAGTAAAATAAAAAGAAAAGGAGAAAGAGGATATCCTTGTCTAATTCCCTTTGGAGATTCAAAAAAATTGATCAGACTTCCATTTACCAAAATGGAATATTTAGGAATAGAAACACAACTAAAACCCCAATCACACCAATCTTTACCAAACCCAAATTTCTCTAAATCTTTAATCAAAAAGTGTTAGTCAACCCTGTCATAAGCTTTGTTGATATCAAGCTTGAGAAACATACCCTTCTTGTGAGTAACTATTAGAGAATGCACAATTTCATGGGTAATATTGATACCCTCCTTAATAGTCCTACCCAAGATAAGTCCATCTTGTTCTTCTAAGATTAAAGAGCCCAAGATAGGTCTGAGTCTAGCCACTATTTCTTTAGAGATGATTTTGTAAACTATATTATAGAGAGAAATAGGCTAGAAATCACTAAAGTTTTCCTAAATATCCCCTTTTGGGAGAAGAAAAATAGAAGTAACACTAAGATCAAGTATTACTTTCTCCTCCTTATAGATTATTCAACCATTTTTAGAACCACTTCCCCAACAAGATCCTAAAAATACTAAAAAATACCATAAGAAAACCATTAGGACCCAAAGCCTTATCTTTTTACATAGAAAAACCATTGATCAAACTTCTGCCACATAAAAAGGGGCTAAGAGTTTCTCATTAGAAGCATGAGAAAGCAAAGTAGAAATAAATTTGATGTTTTCATTCTGAGCTACAAGATCTGATACCTTGTCATCATTAAGTAAATTACTAAAGTAATTAAGAACCTCATTTTGAACCTTAGATTGAGTGATCAAAACTTTTCCTTTAGAAGAATGAATCTTGGAAATGCGAGAGACATTGTACCTTACTTTAACAAAATTTTGAAAAAATTAGAGTTTACATAACCTTCTTTTAACCAATATGTTCTTGATTTTTATTTCCAAAATATTTATTCTCCCTCTATAAGTTCTTCATACTCCATTAACAAACACTTTTCTACCCAGTAAGAAGTTTGATCCATTCCTACCCTATAAATCATCAAATTGAGGTTCCCAATGTATTCTTCAACATGATGTTTTTCTTGAAAAATGTGTTTGAAATAATTAATATTCCAATTTCAAAGACACCCTTTAATAAATTGAAATTTTTTAGCCATCATGAACATTGGAGAGCCAAATTGAATATGGTAGTTCTTTGACCAAATTTTTATGACACATAAAAGACAATAATCATGGAGCCACTCTTTTAAAATTTAAAGGGACAAAGATTAGGAGTATGATTAATATTGACACAAATAACCATAGGAATATGCTTAGATACTGAGTAAGGAAGAATGGACCTTTATGTGATCCAATTTTAAGACATGTAATTGTTAGAAACTAAAAATATGTCCAAATGCTCCACAATATTTTGCTCACCACTTATTTTATCATTCAAAGTAAACAACTCCTAATTTGGTTGAATATCTAAAATATCATTATTATAAATAAATTGAATAAAGTCTAAATTAACATATGCCACTGAAGACTTACAACCCCATTTTATGCAAAAGATAAAAGTGCATTAAAATCCCCACCTAACATAATATTTTATACATTATGATGAGATAAAAAGGTAGACAGATCTTTCCATAATAAAATCTTATTAATGGGCTCTTTAGGGCCATGCACATTACAAAGGAAGAAACTCAAATCAGTCTTGAGACAAGTGATTTTACAAAATTCCTAATTAGAGATAACCTCCAACATTTCCACTTGAAATTTGGATGGGGCCTATAAAATAGCAAGCCCCCCAAAAGCCCCCACAACTTAAATAAAGGATCTACTCCATCTCTTCCAACCCATCTCAATCAGACTAAAATATTCAACCAAATTTAGTTTAGTTTCTTGAATAAAAACAACATCAGGATTTTCAGAAAAGAAAAGATGCTTAACCAAGCATCTCTTATTAGGGGCATTGAGACCCCTAACATTTCAATAGATAAACTTCATGTAGATTGAGGGAGGATTTCTTCCTATCACTTCTTAGGTCCAAATAATTTAGAAATAATGCCTTGCTTACCTATGGAAACTTCTCCTATAGCATGTTTTTTAGTTATCTTCTACCTTTTCTTCTCAACTTTCCCATAGTTAGGATTCTGAAGGGCACTTTGAGACTAAAATATGGAGAGAAATCACCTATAATTCAACTCTTATTATGAATCACATTCCTCCAATTTTGAATCACTATCAACTTCCTCGATCATGGGCTTATCCTCCATTTGATTTAAATATTCCTTTACTCCACCAATAATATCTTCCATATTCAATAATCAATTTTGATTTTTATAAAATGGCTTTGATAACGTAAGATTTTTATGAAATAAAATCATAGCCTTTAATCATTAAGGTAGAAGATAACTCACCTCCATTATCCAATTTGTCTAAAAAGGTCTTTGTTTTTGAAAATTTAATGCAATATGCATTTGGTAGAATAAAAATATATTTCACATTAGCTTGAGATTTTGAAGAGACATCTTCCTTGAGCAAAGGATTAGTCAAATTAGAATGAAAAAAGTCTATTTCAATGTCACATTCTTACCTTTCTGAATTTTTAACTACTTGCTTAGACCAAAATTTTCTAGTATTACATAATAGAAAAGCCTTAGAAGAGGATGGAACTAGTTTCCAAACCTTCCTAGACCACCCCACACTAGTAGATAGAGTTGCCAAAGTATTCTTACATAACTTATGAGTATGGCCAGTACATCTACAATTAAAACACCTAAGAATAATATTTTCAATCTCTATTGATTGGGTCCAAGAGCAACCTTGAGTCTTAATGAGAATGTTTTTAGGAATGGTAACATTCAACTTTATTAAAACCCTAATCCTTGCATAGGAGGCCAAGATTCTTTTCTCGATAATAGGGTCAATTACCAAAAAAGAACCTAACATATTTACTAAGTCTAAAAGGCACTCAAAGCCTCAGTATTTCAAGGGAAGACTATAAATCCTTACCCAAATAGGATAACTACCATGTTACATAGAATGGATATCAAAATTGGATTCCAAGTTTGAAGCCAAAGGCCAAAACGTCTCATGGAATAGATAAAATGACTTAAAACCCTATTTTTAAAATAAAAATTAGGAAAGATGATATTAAAAAAACCTTTGGTAGGAATTTTAATTCAATATCTTTTCGCCAACTATCCTCAATCCAAGACATAATTTCACCAATCCTAAGCCATTTCCCTACAAATTTACCAATAAGAGTCTGCTCTTTCATAATCAAAATGACTTGTGAATGTTTGGTGGATTCCTATATGAGTTCTATATCATCACCAATCTTTAGATCATCATAATTGTTAAGTCCTTCAACACTAGTGTCAGCTACTAAAACATCCTCATCCTCATGACCAGAATCCAAAGATGAAATCTTCAATTCATTCCTCATATCCTCACTAGACTGTAACTCCTTGTCACTCCCCAAACCTTACAACCCTATTGCTTCACTCCTATTCAAAAATACCATCCATTTATTAATTGTGTGGATATCTTCCTTCACAATCCATCATCTATCCTTTTAATGCATGCACCCTAACCCTACTATAAAAGTTAAGACTTCTTACTTTTTTTCCCTTACTCACATGCCATTATATTAATTATTTTATTAATTTATACTAAAATAAAAATTAATTTTTATTTTCATTAAGTAATTTAAAATTAATTAATCATACATTATTTATTAGTGTTGTTCTTGAAAATGATAATTTAAAATTATTTTAAGAATATTTATAAATAAATTATTAGATTTCATAATATTTATTATTCTTCTCAATTTATAACATTTTATGGGGAAACATGAAAAAACTTTTTCGTATCGTTTGTTTTCAGGACAACTCAAAATATTCCCAAATTACTTTTAAAAAAAATTTAAAATTTATATTATTTTTCTAACTATTCAAGTGTGGCCCCAATCATTAGAAGAAACAATATTTATTGAAAAAAATGTACAATTTATATTATTTTTCTAACTATTCAAGTGAAGTCCAAATCTTTAAAAGAAAAAATATTGATTTGGTTTTTAGGTTATGTGAATGGTCCATAATTTAATTATACTTATAATTATAGAAAACCCACATATGTAAAATTTTTATCTTTTAGAAAATAAATATATAATTTATTATAAATATGACAGTATGTTTATTTTTTATTTTTTTTGATAAATTTTAAAAAGAATTAGATAAAATTAAAATAGTGTTAAAATGGCATATTATTAAAAAAACTAGACTTTTGGCATGTTATAAGAAAACTAATTTAAAAAATTCCACATTATTCAAAGATTACAAGTGTATAAATGTCTTACACTATCTATATCTATATTTATATAACTATAATTTCTTCAAATAATATATCATTAATATTTATAAAAAATCCATAAAAATAAAATCCTAATGAACTCTATATAACCAAGCATCTTCATCAATTTAAATTATTGTTAATATTTAATAATTATATTTAAAATATATAATGTTAATTTTTTTCACCTTAAAAACTAATAATCCAAAAATATAAATATGGAGGAAATAATATTTAACAATTTTCATTATTTAAAAATAATAATAAATAAGTTATATATATATATATATATATATATATATATATATATATATATATATATATATAAAACATATGAATATTATATACTTTATAATTGTATATATTATTTATAATCATATTTTAGGTGTTATTTTACTTTCTTTAGATTTTCATAAGGCTTGTAAAAATCTAGTAGAGATTTTTTTTTTTTTTTTTTTGAAATTTTAGGATTTGAGGCCAACCTAAGTCAAAAATTATTTGGTGAAAGTTTGGTCAAATTTGAAAATCAATTATGCATTGTCAATATTTTGTATAACATATCACAAACTATGAGGCCAAGACAAGGGTGGGTTTTGAAACTCTAAGAAAAATTTTAACAAAAGGGTGATAAATATAGAACTAGGAATTAATTGATCTTATGTTCCAAGGTTCTATTCAACATATCATAAAGTGAGCCATTGTGAAACAAGTCTCCTTAAAAAATATATAACAACCATGTATGCATTTGTGCCTATAAAAAAAATTATAAATTTAAGATGGAAAGATTATTATACAACATTATTGTAACCTTTTGAAATGAATGGTGCATCCCATGGAAATTTCTTGCGGTGAATAGGGGCTTTGCACAATTTGCAATGTGTGGCACTATTCACTCTCCAAGATCCACCTCATATATGGAAATATTTATTCATGGCTCAAGTTTCCATATGGGTTTTGGCACAATATTTTAAAGTTGTAGTCAAAAGGATATTGAACACATAAAAGATAAAGGTAGATGGCACTTTAATTGATGGGGACATATTGCTTCTAAGATAAATTTACATACATCTAAGGAGGTTGCTACTAAGAGATGAGAGTGAATCTAATAATGACTCAAAAATAATAAATTCCTAGATAATGGAGACATTATGATATGTACTATGCAAAATTTATTATTCATTAAATCAACCCCCCCCCCCCCCCCCAAAAAAAATAAATAAATAAATAAATGCTAAGATGATGATTTGTAAGAGAAAGCAAAGGTGGCAATTGAGAGAAACCCATAGGTAAATTTTATGGTTGATCAAGGGACATGTGTGTAATTACCAATTTCTTAAAAGAAGCAAAAATATGTGCACTAGACAAAAATATATATAACTGTTGACCAAAATTTGACTTTTTAGTCAAATTGGGGCACTTATAGGTAAAAATCTAACTTTATAGATCTATAGGAGATGTAATATGAGTTTCATTAGGTATATTATAGTTAAATTTATACCAATTAATGTTATATTGGCTTTGGTCAATTAGTTTTTATGTCCATTTATCATTTTTAGGTCATTTTGAGGTTAAAAATGGTGCATTTAATGCTTTATACAAGTTTTTTTGGGAAATGTGAAGGTTAAAAAATATGATTTCATGTCCCATGTGTCCAATTTAATCTTAAACAACTGACACAAATAAAATATGGTAGGTTATGTAGAAGAAAAGGTAGTTTTCTAGTGAAGGGAGAAGAAAATGGCACTTGTACAACCTCTTTGGGAAGTGTGCCACTTAGAAAAGGTTTTAAATATAACGCTTAAACTTACCCAAGATCATATCCACTCTTGAATTTAACTAAAAGTGTCATTTATTTCTCAAAACCATTTATCTCTCTTCTCACCCTTCTTGGCAAGCAAAAATTACTTGCAAGTTTTTACTTTGTACAGACAACTCAAGAAGTTTCAAGAAAAAAATATTGGGGGAATATTATACACTAAGTAATATTAAATTTTATGTTTGTTTAAAGATTAATTTTTTTCTGAGCTTTATGAACCATTGCTATCAAGTTGGTTGTGCAAATATGCCTGCTAATCTATGAACCCTATAGGGTTTAGCTTGGTTTGAGAAGATCTATACAATCCACTTGTTGATATTGATTCCAGATGATATTGGATATGTAACCTCATGGTTACCTTTCTTATTTTCATGTTATATTGTGTTTGGGTGACCATATTATCTCACTTTATAGAAAGGTGTCACCATGTGCAGTTTCAATATATTTTCCTCATTTCAGACTGTGTGTTCCTCTTCAAAGGTCTCATAGGAATGTGGTGTAGTGTTTATAATAATATAAATACCATATTTATCACTTTACCTTCATGATTTATATCATTCACAATGTTTTGGACAACTTACAGTCTTGCCTTTCCTCACAACCAACTCTCTGCTCAAATTCAATTACAGCTAGGATGGAACACATGTACAAAATTTATTTAGCATGATTATGAAGTTTTTTTTGAAGTATTATGATTATTTACATGTTATTTCATCAAGACCATCTCATGAGAACATTCACTTGTTATGAAGAGAGACTATGCAATTATGAACAACATTCTCACACAAGGCAATCATGAACACACACCCATAGGGGCTTACAAAGGTTTTAGTATTGAAAGTGATGTTTTGAGACTTGTTTCAAAATTTAGATAGTGATGGAATATTTTTGGAAAATTGGTCAAGATATCAAAATTTTTCATGAGAACATTCACTACACACATGATTCCATTTCTACTTACTACTTATACCTTCAAACAATATGCCTATGCATGCTAGCAAAGGGTCTAAGGGGCCATATAGAGAGGTTGAAACATGATTTGAAGATTTTATTAAGACCAAAATATGTTAAATAAAACTTAAAATGCATGTTTTACATGTTTAATGGAAAAATTATAATGAAAACTTTGATCAAGCATGTTGACTGAGTTTTCAAGCCTACAGTCACTAAAAAGGGAAAATAGAAGTCTTAGGTGTTTCATTGGTGTCTTGGAATAAAGATGTAAGGGTATTTGGAATGTATATATAGGTTTAAATTTAAGTATATATCTTGGAAATGAGATAGGTCAAATTTATAGAGAGTATGATCAATAGAGATTCATTTTTGGAGATCCCAAAAGTTGCCATTTAAACTCTAAACTCTAGCAGTGATATCGACAAGACTCCAATTCAAGATGACCTTGCACTCAATGTTGATGTTTATAAACCATGAAATTATATGAGTATTATTAATAAATTGTTCAAATTAACATTTATTTTTCAATTATCATATTTAGATAACGATATAATGTCTTTTCAACTCCCATTCACCCACAGTGTGTACCATAGCCTAATAAATCACCTACAGCTGGGAATGTGGATAGTGGGCAAAGTATGGTGTCTAAATGATGATAAAAATTATTAAAGGTGAATGGTTAGGTAAAAAATTATACAAAATTATTATAAAGTATTAATTTATGGTTATTTAAATATTTTTTCAAACTCCAATAAGCCTAATGACCTATAGGTCACTATTGAAAAGGAATATAGTCAGCAAATAATGAACAAATCAACCGAGTTTATTGAAGTGTAAAGTAAGTAATATGGAAATAAACCATGTATAAAAACTCTAAGGAGTTATAATTAGGTCATTTCATTTGTTTTCCAAGATTGGATCACACATCAATCACCTATAGTAGTGTCATCTAGCAGGGGTTACTATCATAGCAGACATAGTAAGAATGATAGTACTTAGTTTGGAAACCCTAGTGCATAAGAGGGTTGTAAGTGAGATTAATATTATTAAATAACATATATAAACATTATTTGAAGCCATTATTACCTATATTAACCATTGGAAATGCATATCAAACTTAAATATACCTCTTAAGGCCTAACATCACCTATAGCTAGACCCTTGTTCAAGCAGGGTAGCAAGTCATCTCAAGCAAGCAGTATGAGGGACTTATGAAAGATTGGGGATGATGAACACATTAATAAAAATTGGATAAAAATAATATAATCATCATGATTCAAAAAAATAGATAAAAATGCTCTAATCTTTCATAACACAGTCCATGGAATGCAAACCCTATAGACAGTGCCCTTTCTACAAGTCTGTCTCATACTTTTATGGATTTGAGGACTCTATACATGAGAAAAAAGTATGAAATTTTGTGAAGGGAACCTATATGACATGAGGATACCAACTAAATAGTAAATGTTTTTTGAGTAAATATGGGAGTGCCCTCTATTTTGTCTCAGATAGAGGGTACTCCCTTTGTACATGAGCTTGCAGTCTTTGAAGAGATGGGTAAGAAGATGAGACAATAAGATATAGAGACAATACAAGAAGGTGTTTGAAGATATAATAAACCTTAACTCATATAAACACATAAAAAATAGGATAAACCCAATGGCATGGTCTAAACCTATAAAGTTGTAGATAAGCTAGTTGTGCATGGTGAGGCCTAAAGCCCAAATGAGAAGACATCCTCACCTATAGCCTTGGTTGAATATTTAAATATATTGAATAATGTTTGTGATATATAATTATATGTGTTAAATCTATGTTGATGAAAATAAATCATCAAAAAGAGTCATTTTGAATAAAGGTTGTAGGTAAGCCTATTGGACATAGTTAGACCTAGTGTCCAAATGAAGAGCCACTTCTACTTCTAGATTTTAATGATAATTAAAAATAATTGTATAATGTTACTAGGGTGAAATTAGGTATTTTAAAACTTTGAACTTTAAAATAAATCCTTAGGAAAATCAATTTTGGCATCAGACCATTGTTAGGCTTGTGTAATGAAGGAAAAGAGCTCGATAAAGGAACTTTGGATGTTCATATATTATTAGAGGTTATGAATCAGAATATAAGAAGGTTAGAGGTGTTAGAAAGGGTATTAAAAAAAATTATTATGGAATTTGGTGATAGGTTGAATGTGAAAACTTTATGAACAATGATTGAGACCAAAATAGGTTTAAAACCCTTTCTAGAGACCCAATTGGGAAAATGAAGTTGAAGATGAAAAATAATGGACTATTTTGACCAAAATAGTCATTATACCTTGAAGAGGACTCCCTTAGGATCCCTCACATGCTTTTTATCTGTATGGATTTGTATGTATGGGGGTAAAAACGTGGTTTTTATCACTATTTTATGTGTTTTTTAGGTTTTAGGAGGTTTAAAGAGATAAAAATCACATGGATGGAAATATTAAGACTTAATATAACTACCCATATCACTATAATGCCTTGAAATAACTCATAAGTGTCCAAACTAGGTGTTTTAACTCAGCCAATCAAAATTGGCCTATTAGACAAGCTAGTGAGAAGGTGGAAAATTTGAAGTGAGATCATTTTAAGGTGTTCCTAATGAATATAAGTACATGTATGGAATTTAAAATCATCATTCACTACATTCCACATATTTTCATGGAAAAATGAATCCAAATTTGAGGCCAAGTGTGCAAGGTGCAGGAAAGATGAGTTTTCTGGATACCAGATGATGATGGCTCACTTTCAGAGGTTTCTAAAAGACCAAGAATGCAACCAATGCATGGAGTGGAATGTATGAAATCATAAAATTAAATTTAAATAATTTTACCTACTTATAATTATTTATTATATGTTCAAATAGGTCCAAATCATGAAGGTAGTTTTCTAGCTAAAATGAGGAGTTTCATGCCACTTTTCATCAAGTTTATGACTTGGATTGACATTTGTACTTAAATAACTTGCATGGTTCATCCAATACCTCTTAACATTCAAAATTAACTCCTTTTATTACCTTCACAAGTGTCCTTGTGACCCTTTAAATTCTTTCTTCTCCTCCCTCTCTCAAGTTCTATACAAACTAGCCATTTTGGCATTATATGGGATGCTCCACTTGAATATGGTGAATCCCTACTCAAATATATACCTTTTGATAAATAATACAAATTATTTTTACGTATTATATTAATTTTACTAGTTTGGTCATTTGGAATGTTTGATTTTTCATAAGTGAAGACTATGGATTCCTTAGCATGTTTTGTCATTTTTTCATCCTATTTATAGTTGGAAAGCTTCTTCTTGTAGGGCATGTGAAGTGTTTTTAGAGATGTAAAAGATTTAGTGATTTATTATTTTCATTATTTCACTCATATTCCTCTTTTCTAGTCCTCCTATATTTTCACATTCATCCATAACATCAAAATATAACATTAATATGAGAAGATGAAGATTGGAGAAGTGTATGCTTAGTTTGTCCTTTGATTTCAAGTGTAATATGCATATGGTTATATTTAATAATGTTATTTTGTGTATCACTTCCCTTAGATTATTTTTATTTTAGTTATCCTTCTCCCTTTTCACCCCCAAAGTTTAGTAGTAGTTACAATCCAAAGTGGTACATCAAGGGAGCTAGCCCTATCTAGATATTCACCTCATCCCTAGGTTGCCCACAAGCATAGAGGTAATTCCATTGTGAAAATTATATGAAGATAGATTTTAATCTCCTCAAAGGGTGAAAATACAAGTGGAAATTTTTTTTGGCATGCCTAGTGGGACTCTTGGTCCAAGAAGTTGAGAGATTTTTGGTGTTGTCTCTCAACAATCAGCATTTGGAGGCATTTATTCAAGCATCAATGGAGACTCTAAAGATAAATCAGCCTGTAAAGTAACCTATTTTATCCTTTAAATATTGTTATCAATTTATTTATTTGTGTTCTTGATTTCAATGAAGTTTCATGGCTAACTTTGGTGTTGAGTTTTGTTCTCTACAAGTTGGTGAGACATTGTAAGCATGTGTCATTCTTTATAAATATGAAAAAGTCCTTGGTAAATCTTGTCATGATCCTTAAAAAAATTAATATGAATTTCATAAACTCCAATATGACCCTTTTAATCACATGCATGAAGTGTATCAGTCTTACAATCAACCTTCTCCATGTCTTGCTCTTAGTCAACCTAGTCACTTCTCAAGCTAGACCATTTCCACCTTCAAGAAGACACTCTTAGGTTATGAGAGATATATTTTGGATCTTGATACTCAAAGGGGATGTTTTATATAGGTTCCTAATCATGTTATTCATAAGGTGAGAGAATCATTAGAGTTATCAAAAAAGAGTGGGCACTTGTTGAGAGAGTAAATTGGCAAAGGCTCACAAGTGATATGGTTGATGTGAGTGGTCTAGTTTGTTCCTTAGAGGATATGATATGAGTTCATTAAAGGAAACCTAACCATACCTATCATCCTTCATATCTACTTACCCAAGTTTCCTACTACCCATACATGACCCCTACTCATGATCCAAATCAATCCTATCAAAATCATCCTTTTACCAATTAGTTAAAGGAGAGAATTGAAAAGATAAACCTTGTGTTTGAAGCTAATATTTATAGGAAGATTGAATTAGAAAATATGCATATGAAATAATCCATGTTGGCAGAAAAGGAAGTAGAGTTCAAGCCCTCATTTCCCTCTCACAATGCATCCCCATAACCTCAAAAAGAGACTCATAATCCCAATGTCTTAAGTTAGAACAAGATAGTAGAGTCTTGGGGAAACAAAGAGGATAAAAGTCTTGGCAAAGAGTGTGAAGTTGAGAAGACTCTTGATCCTATAAAAACTCTTCCTACCATCCCTCAAGAAAAAGCTTCTAATCCTCAAATCCTAAGCTAGAGTAAGATACTGGAATCATGGGGAGATAAAGAAGATAGAATCATTATCAATGAGTGTGAAATGGAGAATGGAGTTGATCCTTTGAAAGCCCCTCCCACGCTTACTCAAGAAGATTCTTGTGTTCCATGTCAACCCTCATGCATTTCTCATACTCATGATGATTCCTATGATATTCAAGAAAGACTTAAATTGAAGAGTTAGAGGCAAAGATGAAATTGATAAGTTAAGGGGTGATGGAAGGGTTAGACCCAAAAGAAGATCCTATGCCTAAACACACCCCATCTCCCCTTCCTCAAGAGATTCTGAAAGAGTCTCTTACTTTGCATTCTCAATCTGATTTTGAACCCTATGTCCCACCTCCACCAACTAGTTCATTTTGTCCTTATCCCATGACCTTTTGCTATGATGGACCTATGGTATGGGAACCTAAATAAGTGTAGATAGTTGAATAAAATTCAAAACTCATAATTGAAGAGAATGCAAATTCTTGGCAGCCTCATTGGGCTAGCTCACTGAATCTCAAGATGCCTAGTCTTGGCATCACCATGAATGAAGTTGAATATCTTGTATCCCTTGACAAAAATGATCAGATTATGATAACTAAGGTTCAATTTGAAATCCCTCAAGAGGTCTTAAGTGATGAATAAGAGGTAGGTTCTTATGTTGAATCTCCTTGTTTCGTTGATAATGAAGAATGCTTTCTTTATGGCAAAGAGGAAATATTGAAAGAAGAGCCTATCTTGATAAGAGCAAGTGAATATTAACAAGCTTAATTAATAGATCATCAATAAGACCTCATGATAAATTATGAGAAAGAAATCACTATAGGGACTCCCCTTGGTGAACAAAAGGACAATTCACAAGCTCTTGCCTCCATATTTGAGGGGATGTATATCCATGAGGAATGTACCCAAGATTTGAAGAAAGAGCTACATGAATAAGACTCCATATCTGATCATGAGGTTTTGGATGACCATTTTAAGCATGAAGTGGTAGTGGTATTGGATGAAAAAGAGGATGAGGATGATTGACAACTATAAATGGAACTCTTTCAAGAGATTGAAGAGCTTTGCCAACTTAAAGGCCAAGTATATGACAAGGTGAATAAATAATCTTCCTTAGAGGACAATGGCTAAGATTGGAAAGAATTTGAAAAGCTCCTTAATGAGATATAATAACTTGCAGCTGAGAGGATGCCCAATCTTATTAAGAACACTACAGGAGACAAGAAGGTATGCCTTATTAAATCGCCATTTAAAGATATAGTTAAAGGATCATATGAGAAAGTTGAGGATGTTTGGACAGAAGAATAATTCATCCCCATAGCTTTTTCTTTTATCTTAGTTATCATTGAATATCATGCCAATGAAGTTGGCAAACATTGTTAAAAATTGGGGGCATCAATGTTAGATATAAAAAAAGATACATGCCTCACTAAATCCATCATGTCATGAAGAAAGAAGATTTTCAGACTTCCCTTTTGATCCAAGAGGGAAGTATGCTTATTTTTATATTTTTATATAATAGGTTATTCTTTTAATACCCTAAGTTACTTGAGCACACGTGTGTGTGTGTGTGTGTGTGTGTGTGTGTGTGTGTGTGTGTGTGTGTGTGTGTGTGTGTGTGTGTGTGTGTGTGTGTTTGCTTTCCTTGTTGTGTGTGTCATTTTCTTTGTGTGGTTGAGGTAGTCATTAGTATTATTTATCTTGATCAAAGTTTGTATTAAATGGTAAAAGTAATCTTGTTTGTCTCAGATTTAGATGACTCTTAATCCCAATGGATAGATAAGGCTACTGGTCTAGTTAATATAGCGTGCATACTACCCCTATGAGTCACCAATTTGTTGACTAAATTTGACTTTTCAGTCAATTTGGGGCACCTATAGGTAAAAATATAACTTTATAAGTCTATGGGGGGTGTAATATTAGTGTCATGGGTATATTATAGTTTAATTATTGTCAATTAATGTTATATTGTCTTTGGTAAATTAGTTTTTATGTCTAATTGTCATTTTTGGGTCATTTTGAGGTCAAAAATGGTGCATTTAATGCTTTGTATGGGTTTATTGGGAGATTTTAAGGTTAAATAATATGATTTCATGCCACATGTGTCCACTTTAGTATTAACCAATTAACACAACTGAAATATGGTAGGTTATGTAGAAGAAAAGGTAAATTTTTAGTGAAGGGAGAAGGAAATGGCACTTGTACGATCTCTTTGGAAAGTGTGCCACTTTTAAAAGGTTTAAATGTGAATCTTAAAATTCTCAAAACTCATCTCCATGATTTAATTGAATTGGAAGTGTCATTTATTTCTCAAAACCATTTATCTCTCTTCTCACCCTTCTTGGCAAGCAAAAGTGACTTGCAAGTTTTTACTTGGTATAGATAGCTCAAGAAGTTTTAGGAAAATGATCTTGGGGGAATATTATAAAATAATTCAGACTCATTTTTATTTTTTGTTGAATATTAATGGTTCTTTGATCTTTATGAACCATTTTTAACAAGTTGGTTGTGCAAATCTGCATGTTAATCTATGAACTCTATAGTTTTTACCTTGGTTTAAGAATATTTGTATAATATAATTTCTGATATTGGCTCAAAATGATCTTAGATGTGTCCCCTCATATTCCCCATACTTTTTTCCATGGTCCATGGTGTTTGGGTGAACGAATTATCTCACTTTGTATAAGGGTTTCACCATGTGTAGTTTTAGTCAATTTTCCTTATTGCAAACTATGTGTTCCTCTTAAAAGGTCTCATAGGAATTTAATGTGGTGTTTATACTGATATAAATACCATAGTGATCACTATCTATTCATTATTTATCTCATACACCATGTTTTGGATAACTTGTAATCTTGCCTTTCCTCACAACCAACTCTATGCTCAAATTCACTTGTAGCGAGGATGGAACATGTGTAGAGAATTTATTTAGCTTTACCATGAAGTTTTTATAGAAGTATAATGATGTTTAACATTATATTTCATTAAAAAAATCTCATGAGAGCCTTCACTTGTCATGAAGAGAGACTATGCAGTTATGAACAACATACAAAGAAATCATGAATACACACCTACAGGTGCTTGCAAAGGTTTCAATAGCGAAAGTGAGGTTTTGAGACTTGTTTCAAAATTTGGATAGTGATTTATTCATTTTGGAAAATTAGTCAATAGATCATACTTGTTCATGAGAACATTCAATACACACATGATTTCATTTCTACTTACTACATATACTTTCAAACAATATGCCTATACATGCTAGCAAAGGGTCTAAGGGGCCATATAGAGAGTTTGAAACATGATTTGAAGTTATTATTAAGACCCCAATATGGTAAATAAACCTTAAAATTCATGTTTGACATGTTGAATGTAAAAATTATAATGAAAACTTTAATTAAGCATGTTGACTGAGTTTTTAGGCCTATGATCCCTAAAAAGGGAAAATAGAGGTCTTAGGTGTTTTATTGGTGTCTTATAATAGAGATTCAAGGGGATTTGGAATGTCTAGATAGGTGGAATTTGAAGTATCTAGCCTAGAAAATAGCTAGTCTAGATTTAGAGAGAGGATGATCAATAGAGATTGGTTTTTGGAGATCCCAAAAGTTACCATTTAGACACTAAACTCTAGTAGTGATGTCTACAGGACTCCATTTCAAGATGACCTTAAACTCAAGGTTGATGTTTATAAACCATGCCATAACATGAGGATGATTACTAAATGGTTCAAATGAGAATTCATATTTCAATTATCATATTTATAGAATGATATATTATATTTTCAACTCCCATGCACCCACAGTCTATATCATGCCTTGATAAATCACCTACAACTGAGAATGTGGACAGTGGGAAAAGTATGGTGTCTAAATGATGATAAAATATATTAAAGGTTAATGGTTATGTCCAAACTGATATAAAATGATTTTAAAGTCTTTATGGAGTGTCATTTCAATATTATTTCAAACTCCAACAAGCTTGATGACCTATAGGTCACTGTTGAAAAGGAATACAATCGGTAGATAGTGAACAAACCAAGTTTATTAAAGTGTAAAGTGAGTAAAATGGACCTAGACTATGTCAAAATACTCCAAGGATTTATAATGAGGTCATGTACTTTATTTTCCAAGATTGGATCATGCATCAATCACCTACAACAGGGTCATCTAATAGGGGTTACTGTCATAATAGACATAGTCAGAATGATATAACTAAGTTTGGAAACTCTAGTGCATAAGAGGGTTGTAAGTGAGATTAACATGATGAAATATCATATAGACACATTCATTAAATCCATTATGATCTCTATGAACCCTTGTAAATGCATTTCAAACTTACATAGACCTCTTAAGGACCTAACATCACCTATAACTGGACCCCTGTTCAGGTAGGGTAGCACAGTCATCTCAAGCAAGAAGTATGAGGGACTTGTGAAAGATTTGAGATGATTAAAACCTTCATCACAATAGGATAAAACTAATGTAATCATCATGATGCACACAAATATAGAAAAAATTTCTAATCTTGCATAACATAGTCCATGTAATGTAAACCCTACAGACAATGCCCTTTCTACAAGTCTATCTCATACATTCATGCATTTTAGGGGTCTATACATGATATCAAAGTATAAAATTTTGTGGAGGGAACCTTTATGAAATGAGGATACCCAATAAAGAGTAACCTTTTTTCTGAGGAAATAGGGGAGTGCCCTTTGTTTTGTCTTAGATAGAGGGCACTCCCTTTGTACATGAACTTGCAGTCCTTGAAGAGATGGGTAATAAGATGAGACTAGAAGCTATGAAAACCATCCAATAAGGTTTAGGAATATATAATACACCTAGGTAAATAATTTAAACACATCATAAAGAGGATAAACCCAATGAGATGGTCTAAACCTATAAATTTGGAGACAGGTTAGTTGTGTATGGTGAGGCCTAAATCCCAAATGAGAGGATATCTTACCTATATCATTGATTTAAAATTATAATCAATTATATAATGTTTTTTAGATGAAATTAGATGTGTTAAATCTATGTTCATGCAAGGAAATCATCAAAAATATTCATTTTAAACAAACATTGTAGGTAAGCATGTTGGACATAGTTAGACCTAGTGTCCAAATGAAGAGCCACTTCTACTTCTATTTTTTATTGATAATTAAAAATCATTGGATAATTGTCCTAGGGTATAATTAGGTATTTAAAAACTTTAAAATTGAAAAAAAATCCTTAGGATAATAAATTTTGGCTTGAGACCATTGCTAGGCCTGTGTAATGAAGGAAAGAGCTTGATATAGCAACTTTTGATGCTCATATCTTATTATATGTTGTGCATGGGAATATAATAAGGATATAGGTATTATAGAGGGTCTTGACAGCCTTATTGTGGAATTTTGTGGCATTTTGGATGTGAAAATTTTATGAACAATGCTTAAGACCAAAATATGTCTAAAACCCTTGAAAACCCTTACTAGAGACCTGATTGGGAAAATGAAGTTGGAAATTCAATATAATGGACCAATTTTACCATAATATATATTATACCTTGAATATGACTCCATAAGTCTCCCTCAAATACTTTTTGTCTATACGAATTTATATGAATGGGGGCAGAAATAGGATTTTTCTCACTATTTTATGTGTTTTTTAGGTTATAGGAAGTTTAAATAGATTAAAATTACATGTATGGAAATATTAAGACTTAATATAACTACCCATATCAATATAATTCCTTGAAATATATCTTATGTGTCCAAACTAGGTGCTTCAACTCAGCCATTCAAAATCGGCCTATTGGATAAGTTAGTGAGAAGGGTGGGAAAGTTCAAGTGATCTCATTTTTAGGTGTCCTTAATGATTATAATTACATTTAAGGACTTTAAATTTATCATTCACTACCTCCCAATAATTTTCATGGAACCTTGAAGCCAAATTTGAGGCCAAGTGTGCAGGGTATAAGAAAGATGAGTTTTCTCAACAACAGATTATGATGGTTCACTTTTAGAGGTTTTTAGAAGACTAGGAATACAAACAATGCATGGAGAGTCATGTATGAGATCCTAAATTTCCATTACAATAATTTTACCTAATATTAATTAGTTATGAGATGTTCAAATAGGTCTAAATCATTAAGGCAATTTTTTGGCCAGAATGAGGAGTTTTATGCCACTTTTCATCAAGTTTATGACTTGGATTTACATTTATACTTCCATACCTTACATGGTTCATTAAATATCATATTAAAATTCATAATTAACTCTTGTATCATATTTAAAAGTGTGCTTATGACCCTTGAACTTATCTCTTCTCCTCCCTCTCTCAAGTTCTATAAGAACTAGCCATTTTGGCATTTTATGGGATGCTCCACCTGAGTATGGCAAAACCCTACTCAAATGTATACCTTTTTACCAATAATAAAATTTATTGTTAAATATTCCATTAATATTAATATATTTTTCATTTATAATGTTTGATTTTTCATAAGTGAAGACTATGAATTCCTTAGCATGTTTTTTCATTCTTTCATCCTATTTATAGATGGAAAGCTTCTTCTTGTAGGGCATGTGAAGTGTTTTAGGAGATGTCAAGTATTGAGTGAGTTATTATTTTCTTTAGCTCCCTCTTATTCCTCTTTTCTAGTCCTCCTAGTTTTCACATTCATCCATAACCTCACAATGTAGCATTGATGTGAGAAGATGAAGATTGGAGAAGTGTGTGTTCAGTTTATCCTTTGATTTCAAGTGTAATATGCATATGGTTGGATGTCATCATGTTATTCGATATATAACCTCCATTAGATTATTTTTATTTCATTTATCCTTCTCCCTTTTCACCGCCAAAGTTTAGTAGTATTTGCAATCCAAAGTTGTACATGAAGGAAGCTAGCCCTATCTAGAGATTCACCTCATTCCCTAGGCTGCCCACAAGCCTAGAGGTGATTCCATTATGCCACTTGGATGAAGAGATATTTTCATCTCATCAAAGGGTGAAAATACAAGTGACAACAATAACTTCATCATGTAAAATAATAGTGAAACAAAAAAAGGGAAGGGATGCATGGTGTATGATGTGGAGGTGTAAGTCAATCTAGAGGACTCTAAGTGCATAGAATAAAATGATGAGTAGGATGTCATGATTATAATAAAAATAAAAATGTTTAAAAATAAAATAAACCTATAAATAATATGAAAACACCTCCATATATGTTTATACTAATTGCATCTAAACAACTGCCATGCCCATAATCTATGTTGTCACCACCAAAGCATCCTACACTACTGCCTCCACCACTCCCATTTTATCCATCATAATAGAATAAATCAACCCAAACATCTCCACTAATGAAAATTACATCCATTTCAACACAATATAATATTTTAAAAATATAATAAAAGGTATAGGATAACACCTAGATTAATCCAGGAATGATAAAGGAAAGGGTACCAACACACAATAAATTAGAATTTACCATGCAAGATTTTGGAGAAGAATTTAGCTTGAAATATAGGACAAGGAGAATATTAAACTTGAGTCTTACCCCAAGTGTATACACCTAATATTTTTAACATTATCACTTTACTAATATTTTTTATTATCGGGGCTTGTCAACACATTAATCCCCCTGAGTGCATGCCTTAAAAGGTGCATAAGGAATGGGATGGGATTGGATTATGGTAATTTTTTAGAGATGTTTACATATTATTTATTCATACCATCATCACCATTATTCTGATGTCCTCCGAGTGTGTTTTCATCTTACCTCTCCATCTACTTTTCATTCAATATTGATAGCCACCCTATATTCCTACTATATGGGTCATGTTGATAAAGTCTATTTCATACTTGTATTTACATATATTATATTATCCTAGCCAATATAGTTATGATTTTATCTTCTATCATTTTTATTATATAAGTTAACATATTTCCAACTATATTAATTTGGATTATGCATTTGACTTAGATTTTAGGGTAAATTCAAAGTATTGGATCCATATATATAGGTTACATTTCATTCTTGAACCATATAACACATTCATATTCTCTACTTGCACTTTGATTTCAAATATTAAGTAGTAAAAGGAATATTTTTATGTTTATAGTATTATTATTGGAGTTCATGTCTTGATTATGGTCATTCAAATTTAATAGGAGGATTTATGTCAAGGAGTTGTAGTATTTAAAGTACCCAACTAAGGATATATAGGTCTTATTATTTCCATTTGAGGTCTTCAATCAAGCTTATTTTTCAAAGTTCCATTTCAGCCAAATGGGGATATTGATGTACTAATGAGTCCACCTAAAGGTAAGTATCTCTATCCATACTCTCTTTCATTTATTTACTTATTAGATTAGATATTTATCTACTCATTGTAATTATAGATGTGTTGTTTATCCTTTTTTATGATCCTCCTTATACTGAATAAGTTGTTATAGTTATAGGGTTGTTTAGGATTTCCATTTATCACCTTATGTTGTATCAATCACCTATTAGTGACCATTATGCTATTTATATTCTTATTAATTTAGTATTATAACTGTCTTGGATCTAGTTTACCATTGTTTCTCATTTCCTTTCATATCGTATCCTTATTTTATCCTTGATACACCCTATTAAAATCATTATTATAATTACTTATCTATATTAATCCCTAGTGAGAGTTATATCCCATTTTATATGCTTAGGCTTTGGAAACTATTTCATCTTGACATTTAAGTGTATATTACCCTATGTTAGGTTTATGATTATTCTAGGTCCTTACCTAATCTTCTATGTATGTATCTTAGTCTAATGAGATAAAGAGGATTCTTATAATTCATCTTATCATGTGCATATATTACAGTGAACCAAACATGAATATTATCCCACTTATGGTTAGATATTCTTCACATTTGTACTTTTTTCTTCTTGGTGTCATATTCACTATCGTCATACACTATCAAAAATTTCATCCTAGCTATATTGGCCAACTTGATATAGTTTCATTACTTACACAACTATATCAACAAATTTGATATAATTTTCACTAACTGTATCAACCACTGTGATATGATTTGTGTCTTTCCCAAACTATATCATCCAACTTGATAATTTTCTACCATTCCTAAACTACATCAACTAGCCTTATATAATTATATGTTTATATCAACTACATCATTTATCTTGATAGAATTTTCTATCTATATCAACTACATAGGCTAGCTTGATATAGTTTATTTCTCTAATCATATTATATTGACCAACCTGATACAATAATTTTTATCATTCCTATGCAACCAACTGCATCAACTAGCCATATATAGTTATGTTTTTATTTTTCAAAATGTAACATATTTTGTAATAATTTAAAGAGAAAATACCATGGTATTTTTAAGGATTTTATGATAAAAATTCTAATGCTATTTAATTTACTAATCCTAGTAGATTCTCCAAAAATAATCCCATGTCTTATCATTTTTCTATCTATAAATATCATTATACTAATGATTGCAATATGGCTTCCAATCGATCTAAATGATATGAGCCTTATGATAACCTCTAAATTTTTTGAGCATGTACGTACTTTCTTACTCTATAGACACTAACATCAAGGATAGACACTAGCACCAATGCTAGTGTCCTAACCTGACACAAGTGTCTAGTGCCCTAAAGTCATCCAATTTTCAAATGGAATGTATCTTAATTGTCAATATAATTACTTTAGTGCAAGTTACTTCTTTAAAGGGATTGATATAAATACAAGATCAATCCTCATTCCTTACTCACCTAGAAACTTCTTACCTACTCACCAGACATCTTATAAAATGAATTCAATCAAACACTCAAGTGAGCAAAGCTTCCCTATTTTCTCTTATTTCCATATCAATCATAGGGACACATCTATAGGTCTAAAGTCCTGAAGGAGTATCCTAAGAGACTAATTTTCCAAGGAACAAGCTAGGTCACTATTTCACTTTCTTTCCACATATTGCATGATTCACACACAATCCAACATGTATGGGAGAAATGCATAAGTCTGAGGCCCTCTTCAAAGTATTGGCTATGTAGGTATCATTCATTAATAAAGGGGTATTTTTGGAAACTCAACATCATGTTCCTACTAACCCATTTTCTCCCAAGTTCACTACAAAGATGAATAACTAGGGTTTTGACATTTAATTAGGAGTGATAGTCTATGACCCAAATATGAATGCACCAGAGTTAATATGAAGACAAACCCAAAAGAATATAGGTGGTCACATACTTTTCCATCAATTATTTCATACAAGACACTTTCATTAAACATATATAGTATCATTAATGTAATTGTGCTAAGATGATATAAGTATTTAGAGATCTAGAGGCACTCAATATAGAATCATGTGACTATTATAAAATCATCTTCCAGTTTGATTTTTGCTTGTTCTAGATTTAAAAATACATTAGCAACAAAATGAGATATGTACAATATTCTTTTTTTTTCTATACATAACTTAGTTGTACTTTTTATATTTATCATATTCTTAGTTTTATAAATTCAACATATGTTGTATCTAAGTTTAACACCCAATTGGCCTATTATAGATTTGATTATCACCCTTGTGCATTTTCATTTATATATACCCATTTAAAGGTAGTCTAAGATTAACTTCAATTATTTAGACCAAAAACCATTTTAAGGTTAAACAATCAACTACATTGGCTATCTTGACATAGTTTATTTCTCTAATCATAATGTATCAACCACCCTAATATAATAATTTTTAGCATTCCTATGCAACAAACTTCATTATCTATCCATATATAGTCACGTTTTTCTCTTTAAAAATGTAACACATTTTAGAAAAATTTGAAGAGAAAACCTTGAAATATTTTCAAAGATCTTATGAAAAAAATTCTAAAGTTATTGAATTTATTAATCTTAGTAGATTCTATAAAACTAATTCCATGCCTTATCATTTTTCTATCTATCAATATGATTATATTAATAATTGAAATATGGATTCCAATATATAAAAATGTTATGATCCATATGATAACATCTACAAGTTCTAATAATGTACCTACTTTTCTACTCCATGGACACTAACATTTGGGATAGACACTAGTGTCAACACTAGTATCCTAACCCAACACAACTGTTTAGTACCCTAAAATCATCCAATTTTCAAATGAAATGTATTTTAATGGTTTGCCTATGTGATTTAATTTAAATTAGGTCCCCAAAGGGATTTATATAATTAAAATATCAAAACTTGTTCATTAGTCACCTAGAAACTTCTTACCTACTCACCAGGCAACTTACAAAAGCCATTCAATCAAGCACTCAAGTGAGAAAAGTCCCTATTTTCTCATTTTTCCATATTAGTCATAGGGAAAACACATATATAGGTTTTAATTACTAAAGGATCAGCCCAATTTTCCAAGTTATAAGCTAGGTCATTATTGTACTTGCTTTCCACATATTGCATGATTCACACACAAGCCAACACTTAGGGAAGAAATGCATAAGTATAAGGCCTTCTTCAGAGTATTATATATTTTGGAAATTCTCATTGATATATGAGTCTTTGGGAAGCTTGACATCAGTACTCACTAACCCATTTTTCCCCAAGGTCACTATGAAGATGAAAAACTAAGGTTTTGACATTTCATAAAGAGTGACAGTTCATGACATAGATTTGAATGCACACGAGTGAAGTTGAAGACAAACCCATAAGCATCTAGGTGGTCACATCCTTTTCCATTAGGTGATCCATATAGGAAATATATGTTGAACCCAAATAATAGTGTTGACATAACCATCCCACCTTGACACAAGTGTCCAGAGCTCCAAAGGCACTCAATCTAGAATTAGGTAACTATTCTAAAATCATCTTCCAATTTGTTTTCTAAATGTTCCAAATCCAAAACTAAATTAACATAAAAATAATCTATGTACATTATTTATTTGTCATTTCCATACAAAGCTTAGTTTTACTTTCTATATTTAGCCTATTCTTAGTTTTATAAATTTAGCATATGTTATATCTAATTTTATCACCCAATTGGCCTATTTTAGATCTTATTATCACCCTTTTCAATTTTCATTTATATATACCCCTTTAAATTTATTCTAAGGTTAACTTTATGTACTTAGACAAAAAACCATTTTAGGTTTAAACAATCAACTCCATTGGCTAGTGTGATACAATTTATTTATTCAATCATATTGTATCTGGTAGCCTAATACAATAATTTTTAGCATTCATATGCAATCAACTACATCAGATAACTATATATAGTTATTTTTTATATTTTAAAATGTAACTTATTTTGGAAAAATTTGAAGATAAAACCCCAAAATATTTTTAGGATTTTATGACAAAATTTCTAATGCTATGGAATTTACTAATCCTAATGGATTCTCCAAAAATAATTCCATACCTTATAATTTTTCTATATATCAATGCCATTATACTAATGATTACAATATGGCTTCTAATATATCTAAATGCTATGAGCCATATGATAATCTTAAGAAACCTATATGAGGTCACCTAATCTAAGGCCATGAGGTTGAAGAGGATTATGACATAGGATATAGAGATAAAATGTAAATATTTATTGAAGAGAATCTAAAGCATAAGTAAAATAAACCTAAAAATTTCAATTATATCATGATAGAACCCCATATGTAATATCCTTATTCTAATACTCACAATTTTTCTATAAGAGCTGGGAAAAATAAGTTTGAGACTTTCCTCTTTCCTTCCTCCTCCACCATGACTAGTATAACTACTAACATGATTATTATTTTATTTAGAGAGCCTACCCAAATTTATATTATTAATACCAATGTTAATGCTAAATATATTCTTCCCAAAAATCCACTCAAGGATCTATTTCAACCAAAAATGCTCTTAATCCTAAATAAATAAGCTTATAATCAATTACCCAAATGGCTAATATGCAAACTATTAATAATGCTCAAATCATGTAAATGAAAAACCAGCCTATGAAATTACAATATAAGCCTCAATAAGATAAATAGGGAGTTCCAAATCAAAATTCGCTGACATAATCCCTTAGAGAGTATTTTGGTAACCTCATAATACAACCCTCAAATCATAACAAAGGAATTAAACACCTTAAAAATGAACCATTGGTCCCTCAACTAAATAACATTGATATAAGTGGACTAAATCCTACAATTTATTATAATGGATCCACTAATCCCACTTTGCATCTAAAGGCCTTTGGTAATCTTTATACAAACTAGATTAAACTTAACACATTTTGAGCTACCAAACTATTAGTCTATACTTTTTATGGTGATACTTTATAATTCTAAAATAAACCAAGGTATAACTCTTATTATAGCTTGAAAGTACTATTTAATGCATTTGTCCAAGATTTTTAATCCAATTATTTACCTAAAAATAACTTAGTCCATTTTATCAACTAAAAACAAATAGAAATTGAAACATGTCAAAACTTCATCAAATGTTGGAAAACCTTAGCTAACAAATTTAAACACAATATGATGGAATACAACCTCTTCTAACTCCTTACTACCACACTAAATTCAAAATTGCAATACACTGTTAGGAATGTTTCTCCCAAATCATTAGTGGAAGACTTAGATCAATATAAGTGATAGGATTAACTCATGAGATAATTTTAGCCTTCCCAACCTAATCCTAGAACTCAAATGCTTATGAGAGTTAAAAATAAACATGTTATAGATGATGGTGTCTCTAACACTTATGATTTTAATGTATCCATCCATTTAATTTTTATAGGAATCTCTACAGAAGTGAATATTTCCACCACCCATAAAATTAATTCCCTTGAATACTCCTCCTTCACAAGTTCACACTAGTGGGGTCTATCAACATCTTATCCTTGATGTGATTAGGAAATGTCTTCCTAGACCCTCACCTAGAGATGTTGATCCTTATCATCCTAATAACCAATGGTATTAACCCTAAAACATGTATCAGTTCCATGTTTATTGAGGTCATTCTCATGAATCTTGTAATAAATATAAACACTTAGTCTATGAGTTCTTAATAAAACCAAGCTTTGATCATGAATCCATGATTAGAGAGCATCACCAAGCCTATGATATTGTAGCTCAAGATCATGATTCTAAGGTCAAGCATGAAGAACTTAACAAATCCAATGCTCACTTTACCATATATTTCAACCCATTTCTAAATCATAATTAAAATTAATAAACTAACCATCAACTCCAAACCTCTTCCCAACCAACTGACAAAGTTGTTGAAACTGTGGTTAACCCTCATTCTTTCAATGATGTAGAATACTTGATGAACATGAAAAACATGAAAATTTTTATTTACTACATTGACCATTATATTTTTAAAACTTATATTTCTCATCCATATTATATGACATTTTAGTATTATCCTCCACATCACTGTTGAGTTTTTGGATCTAAAAAAATCATTACTTATGTATTTTCAAATAACCTAGCCATATTAACCAACCTGATATATTTTCATGTCGATCATATTATATTGGCTATCCTAACATATTGTTTTAACTCTATAATTATATCATTCAACCTGATAAATTATTTTTTTCCAACTTTATTTCAACTATATCATCCATCTTGGTATAATCATTTATTTCTAGATCGGTTCCAATTATATATGCCAACTTGATATAGTGTATTTAATTAAATTAGTTACATTTCAACTGTATCAAACATCCCAATATATTATCATTTGAACCATTCTTAAAAAAATTCATCATTCAACCTAATACAATCTACTTTTACCTAATTTAAATTCTTCTATATTACCTACCCAATATACTCTATTTTTGAGACATTTGTGTCACCAACTACATCAACAAGGTTGATATAGTTTTATCTACCTAACTCTATTATAATAAAAATGTTGAGACCCTAATTTTTAAATAAAATTCAAATTAATTTAGGTTCCAATTCATCTATAACTACACCTGATCATTTTTATAAGTTGGTTCCTCTTTTATAGTTTTATCTAGCTCACATTAGCTTTGATGAGTGGGATCCCATAGAAAATGTTTTTAGACTTCCATTTAAAATCCCATTTATTGAGATAACTAATAATTATCCATGAAATATAAATCACCTTATGCATATATTATTTAACATGAATGTCCTTTAACCACCACCTATGGGGCAAGAAGCTACATTACCTAGGTCTAAGAAAATTATCATGCACTAATGTGAATCGATGTCTACCCATGTCAATTGCACTACATATATGACTCTCTCTCTCTCTCTATCTCTCTCTCTCTCTCTCTCTCTCTCTCTCTCTCTCTCTCTCTCTCTCTCTCTCTCTCTCTCTCTCTCTCTCTCTCTCTCTCTCCTAATTTCATATCACATTTATGATCCATAAATAAATATTACTTTGTGTAGATGACCATCCTTTGTTTAATAACACCCAAGTAGGTGAAATACGATTCAATTGATCCATGATCGATGAAGGTTGTGACACTTATGTCACCTCTTTAGAGTTCATTAAAAATTTAGGATATTTTTAATTCAACCTTAAGTCTACCCATAGATGGGACAAGGATATAATCAAATAAAATGCCTCCTTTAGGATGTGTTTGGATTCCTATCATGATTCCACCTGTTATGATTAGGCTTAAGTTCATGATATTCAAATTTAATTTATCTTCTAAATTTTTTATCATTCATCCTTAGACTCATTGTGTGAGAGCCATAGTCTATTTTCATTACATGGGTGTTATATATAAGGTACAAGGTGATACAAACCCTTGTAATTTTGAGAAATTATAACAATGTGGTGTTTATAAAATCCCTACCCTTGAACCTTTACAAAGATACCATTTCATGAATACCAACCCTTTAACTATCATGTCAATTCAAATATAAGTTATATTAGTCACCCCAAGCTTGTGAAAAACATTCCACCAAACCTCCTTAATTTTTATTACGACAATATCAACGAGATTCATCTAAAAATCAAAACACTAAACCTCCATCCTAGAATTATAGTTTAGTTTCCAGCTACTTTGTGACCCTAATCTCACAAAAAATACAAGTAATGAGTTTATCACTTTTGTGGTGATCCCTAATAAGCCTTCTTGTGATATATATTTTGATGACATAGATGTATAATCACTTAACATGGATCTGATCACTCCTAATTATGATGATAGTTATGCCTTAGATGACCCTTACTTGTTTGGATATGCCATATTTAAGGTTATGTAAATCCTATGTTACTAATATTACCTTTATTTCTCTTAATAGTAATCTTCATTTTCATCTAGCATTAACTTAGTTTACATTTTTTGACCTAGCACTCTCTATCCCTTATATTTTCTTGACATTCTTCCTTTTTTGGTTGATGCTGATATGTCTGAGATAGAGCTAATTTCTACTTCATGCATAGTTCCAATCATTTATGAGGCTCTTTAGAACATTTTTGATAATCGATCTATAATCAAATCTTATATATTTTCTAGATATTTTGATCCTTAATTTTATTTCCTCAAGATATGTTTTTTATGTTCATATGGCTAGTTCCTTCTAGTTTGATTCTATAGAGGTTGAATCTAAGATAAGAATATTTTATTCTTCTTCACATTCTAATCCATTTGATGATGTTTATGAGTTGGATGATGTGCTTCCAATTATATTTTGCTATGTACCTCCTCATAGGTTGGTTCTAGAACCACACCCACCAACATCAAAGGATGAGCCATTTTATGAATTTTAAAAGGTCTCCACTTGTTCATTTTAAGACTGTAGAGCCTACTGAAGATTTATAACATAGTATAAACCAAAATGCCAAACTCCTACAACGGATATTAAATCAACTTGATCTTCTAATCCTAAGTGTGATTGTTATTTCCATAGGACTATTATGCATTAATCTACTAACTATTGATCTCTTTGATAGTATCTAGATGTACTTCATCTAAAGGAAGTTAATTTCCCCCTTCAACCAAACATGGCACCTCAAAATATTACAACTACTTATATCCAAAAAAATAAGGAGGATTATTTTATTTGGCATGACTATTCTACACATTTTATGGAAAGTGTAGATTTATTCATTAGTATTTTTGAAACTTTCCAAGGTCCTTGCCTCAATATACTTAACAACATTCACCTAACCCACCTAGGATAAAGGATAAGCCTCCCCTAAGTACATAACCAACTCTTATACTAGAAGATGTGATTCTTATTCCTTATTGAGTGGAACACTATATTCATCATTTATTTAATTCTCTTCAGGAGGCTCCATAGCCTCCTCCTTCTGGAGCATCTATTTTTTCTCTAGAGTTTATCCACAAGGAAGTCATTACATGAGTCTCAAAAAAAGTATTAGAGATTATTGTTTGAGTTAGATATAAATTATAGTGAGACTTGATAGATGTTATTGATGATGTGTGTAGATATATTTTCACATCATTTTTTTCATAGATACTTAATGATTTCATATTATTTAGTTGAAATTTATTTACGTGATTTGATCTCATATTATTTATCTTTAGTATATGTGATGGTCATTGTATATATCTTTCTTGTATCATGATTTTTAATTTTAGCACTTTATTTTTCAGCATACTATTTATTTTACAACTTTTTATCACACATTTCAATCAACCATTGTTATCTTTTAGACTATTTGGTATAATTTTAGCTTCCCCCTCTTGTAAGATGATTTATATTCAACCTTAGTTTCCCTTGTGGATCTTTGGTAGCACCTTCGGGTTTAATTTTTAAGCATGTTAGATTCCCCCTATTTTGGGATGATTTAAATTTGGCATTAGTTTCCTTTATGTATTTTTAACACCTTTAGGTTTAGTTTTCACATTTTATAGCATCTTTCAATCATCCTTAGTTTCTTTATTATTTTTTGGTCTCTTTTTGTATTCCCCCTCTTTTAGGATGATTTATCTTATTTTTTATTGTGTTAGACCCTTGTAGGTTAGTTTGGATTCTCTAATGAGATTATTACCATCTTTCATAGCATTTATCTTCCTTGGATTTCCTTCTCATGATTTTAATTACATTTCCATCTAGATTCAAATCCCCTCTTTTTGCCTAGTCACTTTTGAAGAAAAAAATATCTCTTATTATGGTCAATGAAAATAATATATGCATTTTATCACCCTTTCAAATGTGTAGGTATTCCATGATCCCCATATTCTCTCACCTTTCACTTAAGGTACGTTTGGGTTGGTGTTGAGATTTCACATTCCTATGGTGAAACCTAGGAGTCTTTAAGCATATAAGTCTTTAGGTGCTTCTCTCTAGTGGCTAGGTGTAGGATCTCTTGTGCTAGTATTCTTTAGAACCCATTGTTGTTTTTTTCCAAATCCATATGGAGGATAAAAACAAAAAATATAAAAAGATTTAAAATGCATATTATAAGAAAATGAAAATTTAAAATGTAAATCATATCCTTAAAAGTTAGGTCACACCAAAAGATGTTATCTTTTTGGGACATATTCTATTATATTCAAATATAAAAATCCATAATTGGCTTCATTATTTAGGAAATTTCCATTTTGGTGTAGTAGAAAAAATAGATCAGGGTAAGATATCTCATTATATTATTATGTACCTACAATTGTCTTACATTCTAGTGCCACCTACTTTCTCAATCAAGTACCCACTCTTCATAATATAATAGT
>JARHVA010008900.1:0-2500 GCA_037957365.1 Torreya grandis | reverse complement strand
AAAATTTAGATTTTCCTCTCATTTTTCATGTATACATGTCTATCATGTAGATTGGTACCTTCCTTTAGCTACAACACATGCAATGTTAGCCCTTCATTCATAAAGGTAAGCGAAGGTATGTAGTTTCATTTATATACTTTCATTTACTTTTAGTTATTTCAACATTTATTTTTAGTTATGCTCTTTTGTGTTACTATGTATATATCCCAAAACATGATCCCACAATACATTATTGTGACACATCATGAGCTTCAAGTGGGACTTATGTATACACATGATATTTTCCACTTTATTTCATTTAATATTTATTCTTTCAATTTTTATTTTTATTTATGCTCTTTTGTGTTACTATGTATCTATCCCAAATCACCATCCCATGTTACATTATTTTGACATGTCATGAGCTTCAAGTAGGACTTATGTATACACCTAATATTTTTCAATTTATTACTTTACCAATAATTTATATTGTAATATATTTTTGGTACATCAATCTCCCTTAGTGCATGCCTTAAAACATGCACTGAGTGATAGGACCGAAACACCCCAAAGCTCTGACACAACTTGTCAGATTTAAGAGGACACATGATTACCATTGTATAAGCAATTAAACATGTGGAAACCAGAAGAACAAATAACTATCAATGAGAAAACACACAGAACATGAGAGGCAATATACAATTATATTCAACTCATTACAAAGGAATCTACAACAAAGAGGTGGCACTCTTTCTTCCACTTCGTGGGCTTACAGTAAACTTCCCTCCAGAGTAATCTTCTCTCATAGGTCACAACACACAGCTAACACAAGCTGTTGTTCACCTCATTGCACATCTGTACAATCGAGTACACAACCGTACTCCAAGTAGATCTCTCCATGATCCTGCTGATGTATTGATGTCACCTTGGATCTAGCTACCCCGCTGATCTCCTTTATGACCCTCGCATCCATACACCCCCTGCAAATCAAACCTGATCTTACTTAAACACACATGGGGAATCCTACTTGATTCCACCATGGGAAGAACTCTCCAAGCTTCACATAGCTCTTCTCCAAATTCTCCACTTAACAATACAGCCCATGAGTCTATTATATAGACCTCATGCATACACTGATTAGACTTGCGGCTCAAGACTTCGAACAAGTCCTTAACATGAAAACTCCGCGTTCACTTAACTCACTATTCGTTAACAGGAGTTTCTGACCGCTACAGGTAACCGACGTCGGTCCCTGCCCTCCTGGAGGTGACCGACGCCGGCCGATCTCCGCCGATGCCGGTTTCCTTCCTGCGTCCCCTGACCGATGCCGGTTTGGCCTGCCGACGCCGGTGACTTCAAACGCCAGAAACCCTCCTGTTTGCCTTAAGGTGTAGCTCTTATCTCCACACCCTAACAATCTCCCACTTGGAGATAAAGAGCTGCACTTGTACCCAAAAACCAGTACCCTATCCAATCTATATCCTTGCTTGTATTCCTCCTCAAGCTCCCACTTGAAGACAACCCACCACACTCCTTGTGGTGCTAACCCTGTGTCTGAATTTCTCCATTCTCATTGTACCATCTTCTGCCTTGCTATACCTCCCACTCAAACAGCAACCCCTGTGAGTAACCTGTAATCAACAAACACTTAACAGATCTGGGACATCTGTTAGTCAAGCTTGCTCTGAGAACGTCCAACCTCGCTCTGATACCAATTGATAGGACCGAAACACCCCAAAGCTCTGACACAACTTGTCAAATTTAAGAGGACACATGATTACCATTGTATAAGCAATTAAACATGTGGAAACCAGAAGAACAAATAACTATCAATGAGAAAACACACAGAACATGAGAGGCAATATACAATTATATTCAACTCATTACAAAGGAATCTACAACAAAGAGGTGGCACTCTTTCTTCCACTTTGTGGGCTTACAGTAAACTTCCCTCCAGAGTAATCTTCTCTCATAGGTCACAACACACAGCTAACACAAGCTGTTGTTCACCTCATTGCACATCTGTACAATCGAGTACACAACCGTACTCCAAGTAGATCTCTCCATGATCCTGCTGATGTATTGATGTCACCTTGGATCTAGCTACCCCGCTGATCTCCTTTATGACCCTCGCATCCATACACCCCTGCAAATCAAACCTGATCTTACTTAAACACACATGGGGAATCCTACTTGATTCCACCATGGGAAGAACTCTCCAAGCTTCACATAGCTCTTCTCCAAATTCTCCACTTAACAATACAGCCCATGAGTCTATTATATAGACCTCATGCATACACTGATTAGACTTGCGGCTCAATACTTCGAACAAGTCCTTAACATGCAAACTCTGCGTTCACTTAACTCACTGTTCGTTAACAGGAGTTCTGACTGCTACAGGTAACCAACGTCGGTCCCTGCCCTCCTGGAGGTGACCGACGCCGGCCGATCTCCGCCGATGCCGGTTTCCTTCCTGCGTCCCCTGACCGATGCCGGTTTGGCCTGTCGACGCCGGGCGACT
>JARHVA010008899.1:400000-402668 GCA_037957365.1 Torreya grandis | reverse complement strand
AAATATAATTTCAAAGTTATTTGCGTTTTATAATAATTATGAATATTTTTTTTGGATTCCCGTAAAGATATGGTATGATAGGAATCATTTAATTGAATACTTGATCTGATCTAAATAATGAGAGATTTAGAGAAAATATATTATTTTACTAATTCTTGATTTTAATATGTAAAAATTAAATAATATTTTTTATTTATTATTATATAATATTTTATTTATATTCATATAATAATAAAAATCATTTTAAAATTATAATAATTTTTTTCTTTTTAATTAATATTATTTTTTTTTTAAAAATAGCTGTATAATGTATGAGTTTCTATTGATAATAATAATATTGATAAAGGTAAATTTGTTCAATACAAAATTTAAAGCTAATAATATTATTAAATTTTAATGAAGTCTTTGTAACCAATTTTTGTAAAGATTTAATATAAATAAATTTTATAAAAATAAAAAAATAAAATTAATAATAATAAATATTGATTTTAAACAAGAAAGAATATATTATGTAAAGTTTATATGCCCACTTAGAAATAACGTTATAAAATATCCTTTCAATCTGCACTTTATAATAATAAAGTATACTGAAAACTTAACATTGTAGTTGGAAATGCCAACCTATACGTTTAAAATGACACATAAAACATATTAGGATAAAATAAAAATGCAAGCACATGCCACTTTTTCAACAGATTAGTGGATAACAAACCACCAACATATTGGGTATAGTTACATAGTAAATGCATTGTTTAGTGGATTATACTCAAATTTTTTATTTTTTTTAAATTTTACTTCCCCCTCTTAACAGTTATATATTTTAAGAAATTATTTGAAAATTATAAAATTATATTTATATTTCAATTTGATATTTAATTTATGTAAAATAAATTATATTAAATATTTATAATATTATACAAATATTTATTTAGAACATATTTATTAATAATTTTCATTAAATATTATTAATAAATGTTATCAAAAATAGATGATTTAACTACACAATCTAATTAAAATAATTGTCATATTTATTTTAATACTAATTTTTTATATTAAATTTAAATTATAAATTAAACATAAACTAATTTATAAATAAATTTTAATATAAAAGTAAGTATTAACCGTTTATGATCTTGTTAACATGATTCCATTCTATTTTAGTACTATACTAAATAAAAGATAATAAAAACGGGAAAAAAGAGAAAGAAGAAAGAAGAGAAGAAAAGAAATAAATATATGTACTATACAAGGAAGTATTATAGGAAAAAGAAAATAGTGAAATATGTTATCATTGTTAACATGGTTTCCATTTTATTTTAGTAGTAAACTAAGTAAAAGATAATACGAATGAAAAAAAAAGAGAGAGAATAGAATGGAATAAAAGAAAGAAACATATACTAGAAGAAGAAGTATTGTAGGAACAAAAACCTGTGAAATATGTGATGTATGACTCTGATTTTTAAGTATATTGATGATTACACATGTTTTTTCATTCGCTTTATATCTAATATTTGGTTGTAAAATCGGTGTATTATGTTTCACATTGATGGTTTCTAGTTTATTTCATTTAATTTTGTTTGGACGTAAGTTGCACCCAAAAAGAGCTTAATGAATCATTTTGGGTCTCATATTGTTTTATGAGGAATTTTAATATTATTAAATTTTATTCTATATAATTTTATTATCTAGAGAAATAATTTTCCCATCACATATTTATTATGAGTAATTCCTCACAAGAGTATTAGGAATAAATAAAATGTATATTTTTTTCTTTTAATATAATTATTTTAAATTACTTGTTTTAATATTATGTTATTTTATATTTGAAAATATTTATGAACCATACACAAATGTAAATAATTTATACTATGTTCAATTCAAATTATTCGACATATTTTTTATTTTGTCATATTTTCTCTATAATTTATTGTTTTATGTGGGTCAAAGGGATGAAAATAAAATCTGTTTTTAAATTACTAAGCCTTTATGTTTATCAGACAAGTTTCAGATTTGGTTCAAAGTTTTGGCAGCTACTTATGTGTATTAGTCTTTTTGTTGGGATCCTCTTAATGATACCTATAGCAAGTAAGAAAACATATTGAGGGATTTACTTTGGACTAATTATAAATGATAAAAGGGATTTCATAGAGTTTCTTGAGATATTTGTTGTAGGCCTAAAGAGGCATGTGGGATTGCAATTTTAGACATCAAAACTTAACATCTTGTTGTCAACTCTAAATGGGTTATTCATGGTCTAGAAGGTGATGAAACCTAGAAGGTTCTTCTATGTCATAGCATCTCTCAGGGAGTTCTTTGTGGAAGAAAATCTTGGCAAGGACTGGGTTTTCACACCCTTCTCATTACCCTACTATGTGTTAAAATTAACGATACATTTATTATTCAATGTTTATGGAAAGTCTGTGAGAAGATCAAAATCCATCTGATTTGGAAAGTGGAGGGCTTTAGGAATGGTCTTTCTATTAATTCTCATTCCCTTTGGTGGTCTCTTTGCTTGAATTTCCACAAATGTCTCTTTGTTTTGGTATCATAGATTAAAGGGCTAAGACTGTTCAAGAAAGGTGTTAAAACTATATGGGATCTCTTCTACCAAGTGAGTTAGTCTTGGATTTCTTGGTAGTAAATTCATAAAAAATATTCATATAAATAA
>JARHVA010008899.1:372500-392500 GCA_037957365.1 Torreya grandis | reverse complement strand
ATAAACCACATTCCCATCCTCCATCTCTGATTATTATTTTTATAGATATTTTCCATGGCTATCTCATAACCCACATCAAACTTGTTTTGAAAATATCTCTAAACAACCTCATTACTATTATAAGCATTCTGGAAGTGAGGAATTTTTTTATGAAATTCATTTTATTCATTTATTCTCTCATCACTAGTTGTACACCCCATGAAAAGAAAAAAATTATTATTCATTGTTAAGGAGTACATTTAGTCCTTAAATAGATCTTTGGGACTAAGAGAAAAAGAAAAAGGTCAACTGAAAAAGTTAAAATTAAGATGAACCCACCTTTGACTAGTGTGGAATCTAAGCTAGGCATAATGGGTGTCTCGTGTATCCCAAAAAAGATAAAAATGAAAGTGAATCCAACTAGGGTATGAAAAGAACCTAGAATAGGGAACCCCAGTAGGCCCAAATTACGTAATAGAAAATCATAGCCAAACAAAAGTCCCCACAAGACCAATAAAATGTGGGGTTATCCTTGAGAATGAAAAATACATAGTCCCAAAAGCGAAGACAAGACCATCATAGAAAATAAAAAGAGCCCAAAATAAAGGGAGGAACACCAACCACTAGAGACCATAACTAGAAGAAATAATTAAGATAAACTCCATATAATGTTTTGTAAGTCTTCTTGACTCTTGATATTTTTAGAAGGTCAATTGAGAATGTTTTGTTTAATACCACTCTACTTATATTTGTAATGCCTTTATTATAATACAAAAAATTCTTTAAAACAAGTGTACGATATTTTTGATACACTAGTAGGTAGTTGATTTAGATAATGTAGGTGATCGACACTAATATAAACTCAAGTTACTTGTATACAAAAAAATTCCTTAATGTGTTGAACATTTTTTCCAAACATAATTTGACATGATCTTTTTTTTCAAAGGATAACTTATTTCCTATCCATTCTCTTAAAATTAGATTAAATTTATTATTGAAGATAATGTGGATTTGCATCATGACCATTGTATTTGATTCACATAGCCTCTTTTGTTGTACTTTATGATCTTCTAATTTATTTTCTATTTTTTGAGTTTTCTAAAGATTTCCAACTTGTTTCAGTTTGGATACATGGTTTACATTATGCACTAATGTTTTGTGGAATTAGGATACACTCATCTATCCTACATTTTGGGTTGTGCTAAAAAATAAAGTAATGTGTTATTCAAGAAGGGTTATTCTACAGTGTGAGAATGGATATTGTTGATGCTTAAAATTGCATTTTTTCCAACACCAACATGGGAAGTTTCAAGAATGTGGGACTTGCGACTTGAAATGACCTCCAGATTTTAACGAAACTAGCTCTTCTTTATCTCAAATGTATTGTGGGAAAAAGGGATAAAGATTAAACAGAATCACCAATGCAATGAAAGAAAATTTAACTATGGCGATGCACCCAAGTATGATTCACTCCTTAATACTAAGCATAGTGAATCTATCTTTAGGATTCAAGTACATTAAAGAGCAAACAATGCATGATCAATGTAAAAAATGAAAACAAATAGAATCAAAGGCTCACAACTTAGACGATTTTGCAATAACACAGAAAATATCAGCAAAGGCATAGAACTCAATCTTATTAATAATTTTATAGTCACATAAAAGGCACTAATACATGCATAGTTATACAAACTTTTAGAATTAATAAAATAGATCAAAGGCTAATGATATTACTGGCCACAACAAGAAAGTCTCAAAAACTTCATGTAAATCTCTGATAACAATATATCTATAGAAAATTATCTCCCTTTTCCTTCTTATTCCTTTAATTTTGATTTAAACCCATATTTATACCATAATATTGGCTCAATATTTCCCACATGATCAAATCCCAATGGTCTAACCAAACTAGAACTTAACTGGAAGTGTCTAACAGAAATATCTTTCAGATCTAAAATGGTTAGCCTCTCTATAAGTTTTTTAGCTGAAACAAATACATGTGGCATTTCCCACTGTGAAATAGGTGTGGACACTTGGTAGGATCCTCTAATATTAACAAGTGACATGTGGTAGCTTCTGCTTGTCTATAGAAGCTTTAGATACCTTTTGAGAGTCCTGCAGAAGATGACACATGGAAGCTTCCACTAAACTTTAGAAACACTATAGAAACATTTGGGACTCATTTAGATTCACATAGATGATGACACTTGGCACACTCTACTTACTTTATCGACTCACCCATGGCCAACCACAGTCCTTTCTCAATAATGAAACAAAAGGAAGAAACTATGGGCATCGACACTTGGTGGTCTCTGCAGATATTACAAGGGACACACAGTGCTTTCTACGTCACTTAGAGAAACATATTAAAACCTTCCATAGCTTCCACTTGGCACCTTACATGTGCACTAAGAGAAGCTTTTTGAAAGAATATTTTGAAACTTATAAGAAATTGAAATGTGGATGCCGACAATTATTGTGCTCCACGGGTATATAATAGGACAGATGGCAGCTTCCGCTTTGAGAATTTATAATGTGTCCCGGCTGATGAAACTTGGAATGTTTTGTGTGATTCTGAGACTTAGACAAAACTTAGGTAAAACAAAAACCCATGCCCATGCTCTATGTCAAAACCTTCACTACCAAAACTGAAATGCACAGGGACAGAACTGGAGCGCATAGGGACAAAACTAGAGTGCATAACTAAAACTCAAAACAAAACGTAGAGTATTTTACTCTACAGTTCTTGGTGACCCTGAGGACTTTTGACCCTACTCAAAAAAGAACCCAAATAGTATATAAAAAATGTGGCAAAAATCACAAATTTTGTAAGGCCATCTAATAAATAGACCATTCAGCATCAGATAGTCCCTGTTTATTTTTCAAATCCTGGAAGGCTAAATCAAGGTTGATGATGTCTTTGTGTGAAAAACTCTACAAAACATGAACTACAGTCTTCAATTGGAAATCAAGATGGGCCATGGGGATCGAGATAGCTTCCACTTCTGGCACTGATGAAGCATCTATTAAACCCTAGAAAATTGACTGATCATTTTGTCTGGCTAAAAACAAAGGCTTAATCTCATCAACCATTAACATAGTGTTGCTATCAGGAAAAGGGGAGGGAAGACACAATTGCACCAGATCTTCAATATGTTTCTTCATGTCTTTTACTCCCTCTTTTACCACATCTAGGATCGCTTTGAAATTAATTGCTATAGAGTTGTAATTGAGAACTTCATTCACCCTTTTTGCAACAATCATTCTGTCACTAATCCCTACTACTGATAACATTTCATCAGTTGTGTCATATAACTTTTTAAGCAGCTTTTGAGAATTAGACACTCTCAAAGAGATAGTGGACAGAGTGGCCTAGACTGAAGTCTCCACCTTTTCACACAATTTTTGTGCATTTAATAGGAAAGTTAGAGAGGGTTTGAGCTAAGTAATCTCCTCAGAGATTCTTTTCCATACTAATACATATAGCTCCTTGACTAGGTTCAAAACTTCAGCATTTTTTGGCCTATTAGCTAGCTCAAGTGTCAATTTTTTTGTTATTTGTTGCTCAGCATGAAGTTAGGCCTGTACGGTGGTGGTATTGTTTTGCTCATTCAACAAATTTTGTTGGAACTGAGTGACCTACTATAGGTTTTCCTGACATTTTTTCTATAGTGTTGCCTTTTCCTACCTTAGGGCTGTCACTGCAGCTTTCTCTTATGTTAGCTCTTCTTTTAAAAAAGCATTTAGGGCTTGAATAGCCTAGTGAATCTAACAAGAAGTAGTATCTTACAACTATTTGTTGAGACTCTCTATTTCATCATTCTTTGTTTTGATTTCTGTAGCCAGATTGCTACCATTTACTTTCTCTTGAGCCAAATCAGCCTCCATCTTATGTAGCTTCTTTGATACTTTCAAATAATCAATAGCTATAGTAGAAGTGGTTTCATTCAGTAGCTCAACTCTATCTTATGGTCTGAAAAGTGACATATCCATAGGCACTGCACTCATTGTATAATCTTGACGCTGCGTTTGCTCGTTTGGCCTGACTACATTTGGTGACAAATGAGTCATGATTATCTACTTCTATATTGGGTCAAATATTGACCTCATGTGTGGTGCAACCAGAGCTTTATTATCTTTCTTCCTCTTTTTATCCATCTGGGCTTCCCTAGCCTTCTTAGCAGTGTTTTCTTGATCTTGGAAGGTAGAGGGAAAAGCAATATACCCACCTACAAAAGGATAACCCTATGGAAATCCATAGGGAATAGCCAAATGTTGGCTAGGGGGAATCTAGGGAGGTATTTTATTATCTAACAACTTTGTTTTGGTGACCTTGAAATGGAGGTATCTGCATAATTTCATTATTTGTAACTTCAGGCTATTCCATCATCCTTCTCTTGGATCTGGTGTAATAATCTGATTATACCAATGGCTTCTTAGAAGTAGAAGCTTCATTTAAGAATACTAATTCTTCATCTTCAACCCATGAAAACAAATCATGCTCAGGGCTATTTCTTCTTCTTATTGTAAGGACATCCCTTGCATTTGACCCACCATGATTGAATTTTGCATACCAAGGGATTGGTAGGGTTGAGTGTCATAAGAATTTCCAAATTGTCCATCCATTTTTCTTTGCTTTGCTATCTTTTGTTGTAGATTACCCCTGGGACAATCTCTAGGCATATGAGCATTATTACAAGGGAAACACCAAGCATTGGTGCCATGTGCATAATTATTATGATCTAGAATAATTTTCCTATTTGGATTAGGGGGAATAGTCTATGAGGGTGTAGGGACTGTAACTAATTGGTTCGATGGCTGAGGGTTAATTTGCCTTTGAGGACCCTGATACTGATTTGGCTGTGGTAGAGGTCTATTTCCTTGGTAGCCTTGATATTGGGGTCTAGGATAAGGATTCTTCTATCTTTTTAGGTTAATTATCTCATTATAAAATGTCCTTAAGATGTTCTTAACATCATCCATCTCAGATGACTGGATAAGGACAGCTACTTTAGTAGATTCTTGAGGAAATGTATACATAAACATAGGTGGGGCTATGGTATTAGGGGCTTCTTGAGGCAATGGTAAGGTAATATCTGGAAACATGGGCATGGGAGGCCTTAGTGGTAGCTTTCTAGCATCTATTAAGTTATTTTCAGCTCTGATTGCATAGTCATAGGCTTTTGGTAGAGTCTAACCTCCAAGTGACTAAATCATTATTGATATATTTGAATTTAAGGCTTTAAAATAAAATACTATAGTGATACCTAGTAATGGTCTTGTTGTAGCAAGAATTCTTTCCCAAGTCTTTTGAAATCTTGAATTGAAGTCAATCATTTCTTCTTATGGTGCCTTTTTGATAGTAATCAATTGTTGCAACAAATAAGATTTATCACTCTTTTCTTCAAATCTTGTAAAGAAAGCATCTCCAAGCTGATCCCATGTAGATATTGTATTTGGGGTCAAAGATCTATACCAGTCTAGAGCCTTCCCCTTAAAAGAAGCTGCTAACAATCTTATAGCCACATTCTGTTGTGTGATCACATGTATTACACAGACATCAGACACATCTTGTAGATGTTATTCAGGTGTTTTGAAATCTTCCCCACTGAATTTGGGCAGAGCTTTTAGGGCATTTACTAGAATATGATCCCAAGTGGTAGGTGGTACAGGGAGAATTAGAGCACTATCAGTGTTCCAATTTGTGTAATTCCTTGGGGCTATAGGTGCTCCCATGTTTGCTCTTGGTGATGATGTAAACTGATTGACCCTTATTCTTGAATTAGTTATCAATGGTGGTAAAAGAATACCTAGGTTCACAATAGATTGAGCTCTTGTTCTTGATCCATAGCTCTAACTCCTTGTAGCTCTTTGGTTCATACAGTCTTGAAAGAAACTTCAAAGATTGTCCTACCAGACATGCCAAAAATTGTTGATGATTAAAATTGTGTTATTTCCAACACCAACATGGGAAGTTTCAAGAATGTGGGACTTGTGACCTAAAACAACCTCCAAATTTTAAAGAAGTTGGCTCTTCTTTATCTCAAATGTAGTGTGGGAAAAATGGATAAAGATTAAATAGAATCACTAATGCAATGAAAGAAAATTTAACTATGGCAATGCACTTGAGTATGATTTGTTCCTTAATAATAAGCACATTGAAGCTATCTTTAGGATTCAATTATATTCAAGAGCAAACAATGTATGATCAATGTAAAAGATGAAAATAAATAGAATCAAAGGCTCACAACTTAGACAATTTTGCAATAACACAGAAAATATCAGCAACCAAACAAAAATCAGTCTTCTTAATTATTTTCTAGTCACATAAAAGGCACTGATACATGCATAGTTATACAAACTTTCTGAATGAAGAAAATACAATAAAGGCAAATGATATTACTGGCCACATCAAGAAAGTCTCAAAAACTTCCTATAAATCTTTGATAATAATCTATCTATAAAAAATTCTCTCCCTTTCCCTTCTTTCTATTCCTTTTATTTTAATTTGAACCCATATTTATAGCATTGGATTGGCTCAAGATTTCCCGCATGATCAAATCTCAACATTCTAACCGAACTAGAACTTAACTAGAAGTGTCTAACAGAAGATATCTTTTGGATTTGAAATGGTTAGCCTCTTTTTAAGTTCATTAGCTGAAACAACATGACATTTCCAATTGTGAAATAGGTAAGGACACTTGGTAGCATCTGCTAATCTTAACAAGTGACACATGGTGGCTTTCGCTTATCTATAGAATCTTTAGATACCTTTTGAGAGTCCTATGGAAGATGACACATGGCAGCTTCCGCTAAGCTTTAAAAACACTATAGAAACATTTGGGAATCATTTAGATTCACATGGATGATGAAACTTGGCACACTCATAGGGATAACTATAGTCCTTTCTCAATAATGAAACAAAAGGAAGAAACTATGGATGTTGACACTTGGCGGTCTCTACAAATATTACAAGGGACATGCAGTGCTTTCTGTGTAACTTAGAGAAACATATTAAAACCTTCCACAGTTGCCACTTGGCACCTTCCACACATACTAAGAGAAGCTTTTTGAAAGAATATTTTGAAACTTATAAGAAATTGAAACATGGATGCCGACACATGTCGTGCTCCGTAGGTATATAATAGGAAATGTGGCAGCTTCCGCTTACTTTGAAAATTTATAATGTGTCCCAGTTGATGACACTTGGCATGTTTCGTGTGACTCTGAGACTTAGACAAAACTTAGGCAAAATGAAAACTTGTGCCCATGCTCTATGTCAAAACCTTCACTGCTAAAATTGAAATGCGTAGGGACAAAACTGGAGTGCACAACTGAAACTCAAAACAAAATGTAGAGTATTTTACTCTACAGATACATAGTGGAAATGATTATTTATTAGAATAAGCATGGAATTGAAACCTAATCGATATAGGTCACTCTAGATGATTATTTTATTACTTTATCTTCCAAAAAGAACAATATTTTCTAGTCCTTCCTCCTTTATCTTGTTATGTGTGTCTACTTACGGTTTAGTTGCTCTATTTTGACTACATAATGTGACTATTATGTAATAATTCATTGGGAATTTTTATTTATAGTCTTTGATATCCTTTTTATTATTCATTGAAATAGTGTATAATTTTCAAAAAATGGTGGAAATTAGGTGGTTGAAGTTGTGTATATATTGGGCTCGCTCCTTGCTAATTTTTTTCACTTCTTAGCTAATGTTGTTCTCTCCTCCTCCACAAAGCATTGCCACTCTATTTTTTATGTCATCCTAGAAGAAGTTTATGTTCTTAGATTATGGAATGGGATTTTTATTGATTAAAATTATGGATTTAATATCTCTATTGTGTAATTAGAGCTTTTGTTGTCAATACCCAAAGTCTTCCCCGACTTATATAAATTGTGTATTGGTTTCTTGTAACTATGTGGATAGTTTTGAGTGGTGGTTATATTTTCATTCATGCACTTTGATAAATTTTCATTGTGTATATATTTTTTTATTATTGATGAAACTCTTTCATATCTATGTGTTTATTGTTGAGAATGCATAGTGTGCCCTCAATCAAATTTGTACTATAATTTAAAACTTACCCAATACATTATTTTTGTAAGGATATCAAATAAAAATGATATGTTTATGTGTTTATGTTACTTTAAGATCCACTAATTAATAATCCATGATATATATTAACATAATGTTACATATTTATAAAAATATTATAAACAAAATTGAATAATTTCATATGGCATTTTGACCAATTTTATTTTTTGTTTGTTTGAGAAGTATAAATGTGATTTAGAATCTTCGATTTATAGGGAGAGATTATACAACTATTGTTTGAGATAAATAATTCTATTAAAATGCAATGTAAGATTTGTGTTGGAAAGAGTGTTGATCAAGGTGCAACATGGCACCATATAGGAATTTATTTAGATGAAGAGTGGCATCTTTCATAACCATATGTTTTATACTATGATTAATAGGTAATGTAATAGTTTATCTATTATTTATTATATAATGATTGCCTTAATTTTAAACTTATATATTATACCATTGATTTGATCCTCTTATTTCATCACTAGTTTTGATCTTGGAACATATTGTGTCTTTTTTGTTATTGATATTATCTTGCATGTCTTGTTCTAGAATATTTTGATATGCATATATACATGACACCTAAGGATATCAAGGAACATGAATTTTAGATTTACCATGTTTAGGATTTTCATTTGCAATGTAGGTTGGAAAAGGTACTATTGGCCATTTTTTGCCCACATATAAAATAGCTTGGATACAATGTAGTCTGTACAGGTCCTGGTGTAGAGAAAGAATGATCAAGTGGTTTGAGAAGAATTATAGATGGAATGAGTGGTACCAAGGTCTCATGTTACTCAAAAATATTTTGAAACACTTTAAGATTCCTTAAAGTGTAATTTGTTAATCTTTGAAGGACAAGTCTACAGAGAAAATAGAGGGTTCTGAGGAGTTTTTCATGGTGGTCAAATTAGTTTAGGGTCATGGAACAAGTATTACTTTATGTTTTCATAATTGATTTGATACTTTAAAGATATAACACTAGTTCAAGCACAAATTTATAAGAGCTTGTAGGTTAAAAAGCTAAGTGAAAAACATTATATTTTTATAAGTCCTCCCTTGGCATATTGTTTTAAGTTCTTATTTGGCTAAGTTTAATTATTGCCGGCCTTTTTGTTTGGATAAGTATTCATGTTTTGGGCCAAGTGATAATATTTATTTTGGGCTAATGGTTTCATTTATTTTTTTTGGATAAGTGTTGGGAATTGTTTCAAACATTTTGTCTGAAGCAAAAATCCTAAAGTGAAAATTATTTTGAACATTTTTTCCACAATAAAAGGCCAAGTATAATTATGTCAAGAAAATTGTTCAAGATAATTGTTTCAATGAGCACATTCTTTCTAAAATTTTATGCATAACAAATGTCTTGAATACAAAAGTCATGAAAACATAATCATATTGGCCAAATTGTCTCAGGGAAATTGTTCCAATAGGGTGATGTTCATGCAAGTGTCAAAGTTCAAGATCAACAGTCATCTATTAGGGTCCAAAGATTGACAACCTTGTAGACATAAAATTAAGGCTATAGTAAATAACCATTGGATTTTAAATATCTGAGTGATAGATGTGTAGATGTCAAATATGTTTAGATAGATGTAAAATATAGGCACACAAGATCAATGGATCATATTTGATCACATAAAGGAAATCAATAGTATGTGTTAGGTTAAAGAGTCAATTTTATTGAGGATTAATGTGAGACCACCACATGAGATTTTCATGAAAGCAGATAGACTAATAACAAGATCCTAAGATGAGATGTAGGGCTTCTAAGTAGCACTAGATCAGATTAAGTTTACAAGTCAAGGGCATATATAAGGATCATAGGTAATTGCACAAAGAAAATGAATGGTGTGAGTTAGATAAAAGAGAAATGCCCTTGAGAATGAACATGAGGACACCATGTGGCATAAGTGTGGAAGTAGACAAGCTGATAGCAGGATCTTGAGAGGAGATACAATGTTGCCAAGTGGCACCAACTCATATTAAGTTGACAAGTCAAGGGTATATCTAGGGCTCATTCTCATTCATATAGGGAAGATCAATGGTGAGTGGTGCCCAGAGAGGTTAATAATTTGATAAGTCTTAAATCAATCATGAGGATGCCAAGTGTGTTAATTCTATCAGTGAGCCTAGGGAGCTTCCAACAATAGTCAAAGAGGATGTTTTTTACCAATGTAGATAGATACATAGTGAACCAATTTCAAATTCAATCTAATTTTATTCAAGATGAAAATTTCAAGGATGGAATAAAACCATTAAATATTTTCAAAGACATAATAGGTATTTTATACCTAGTATAGATCAAAGGATGATAATTTGTCGATGAAAAAAGAACATGCATTGCATAGAGTGTCATCTATATTAAAACTATAGGAAAACCAATACTTTGGATTGGTTTTCATCTATAGTATACCCAAGTTCACTTTCTATGTAAAGGCAAATATTTGTGATTATGAGCAAAGAACTCATCCTTTGATGTGGCCATTATCTCGATAGATCACTGCTCAAAGCATGCATGGCATGGCTCTATCAGATTTAGTTATGAGGATTTTTTCCTCATCATGAACATAAGTGGAAGATGGCATCTAAAATAAAATAAAATGGGTATGGTGATTATAGAAGTAGTTTGAAGCATTCAATTTTTTATAGAGCACTTAAGGATTTCCTTTCACAACAAGGTCATGACTCGTCATGAAAAACTAATTCTTGTATTTTAGTGCCTCTCTCTTATCCTATGAGAAGAGATCAAATAGTATTGGAGCTAGTTTAGGCTAATTGATTAATGATGGATTAGTCATAATTAGACTAAATAGATGGTGGAGCATCCCTTGATAGGTGTCAGCTCTTTGATTATCCTTAGGTAATGTTCCCCCTCTTCTTTCTTCTCCTTTTTATATATATTACCCATTCTTTCCATTATTAATATGTCTCTTTCATATTTTGGATTCTCACAAGGACTCTTCATTCTTGAATAATAGGGAACTCTTTGAGATATTTTTGAATATGCTCATCTTGATTAGACTCGACCCTATCAAGTAGTTGTAAGAAATACCTCTTGATGCAAATAAAATAAATTCTTTCTTTACCTCTCTCTTTTCTTGGGTTTGTGTCTATTGATTTTTACATTATGTCATTATGTGAAGAATAATATTCGTCATCCATGGTCCTCCTTTTTGACCTCTTTTAGGGTGTTTTTAAGCTATTTACCTGTCTAAATTCATGTTCTTTTTCTATTGATAAACACTAAGTGTGAGTCTGAACAATTCCCCTTTGCCTTTGTCTATTGCTTCCTGAACCCCTTATTTAAAACAATTATATAATTAGCTAGATCTTTAGATGGTGTGATCTAGCATTATCTTCTACAGATCTAGTGTGGGTTCATTATTATGGGAGTTTCCTATTTTTATTTAGTACATCACCTTTTAACCTTCTTAGGATCCCTTATCCTCTTTCTAACCCTTTTACCTATGAAGCATTAATTTAACATTAGTTTTAGGTGAGCATCGAAGAGGAATATAGCCTTATCTAAAGGTTCATCCCCACCATAGGTGACCCATAGCTTGGGATTGTTCCCATACTTCTGCTCAACTGGAAGGGAGCCTGAATAACTCCATCCCAAGGTGAAAATTTGATAGGTAACAATTCTGAGATGCCTAGTGGGACCAAGGTCCAAGAGAATAGAAATATTTTTTGTGTGTCTTTCCTCTAATTATCTTTTAGAATAAAATAAGTTAGCACAAATGGTGACTCTAAATCAACATCATCTAGTATAAGCAACCCAGGTGCCTAATCACCATCATTTGGTATGAATCATAACCCACATGTTCAAGATGCATGTTATTTCATTCCTTATCCTTTATATCAAGTTAGTTATGTTCATGGATTCACCCCAAGTAGGAACTCAAGATCCAATCTATCAACCCTATCATAATTTGCCTTTCTCTAGTCAACCAAAAATGATCCTCAAGGAGGTGATGTTTTATCTTGAGAGAAAATTTAGAGAGATTGACAGGGATTAATATTTTTATAGCCAACAACAAAATCTTGAACAACAAGCTTTTGTTCAAGAGGAGTTGAGGTTTTAGGAGGAATGCTTAGATAGGCAAGACCAAGCCAAAAAATAAAATTACTCATAGTTTCTCTTAATGAGAGTATCCAACCCTAGACCCCAATTTACTTCTCCCATTCATACTCAAAACCAAACCCTTATCCAACCTTATCAAATAATACCCTTATCTACTAAGGAACATGAAACCATCTAATCTTTGAACTTCTCTTTTGTAAATGACCCTAACTATGTCATACCCTCTATTATGGAACATCCTTCTCCCACACCCATTCACAAAAAGGAAAATGTGGTCAAGATTTATGCATACCCTCATGGAAATCAATCAAGGAGGGCACGATAAAGAGAAGGGAGGTACTAGATGAGGTGGTCTAGGAACTAATCCAAGAAAAAGAGGTGTTAGCTCAACTCAATAAGCTAACCTTACCAAATTTTCAAGACTCTCCCTCCCTTCTCCAAGAACCACATAAAAGAGCCTTTGAGGTCCCTAGTTTGAAGGATACTCTCTTGAGGTGCAAGAAAGGTAAACTTTTTCACCATCCCACCATCTCCCTCATGGAGGAAGAACCTATTTGACAAATAATAGAGGAGGATCCTGTAGTCAAAATTGAGCCTGAAGATGAAAACATAAGTGTCTATGAAGAAGAGATCATGATAGGAAGTCCACTTCATTCAAAATGATAAGATTTCAATTTTAATCAGACTTTTTGGCATGGATTTGATGAATTAGAGCCTAAAAGTAATACTGATGCCTTCATTATTAAAGAAGTGTGTATTTAGGATACAATTGAGGGTAAAGGGATTTTTTTTATTCTAAGAGATTCCATTTAGTGTGTATATAGATGAGAATGACTAATGTATAGAGATTGACATAGTTAATCAGCTAACTGATTAGGTTGGAGAGGTCATGAATGACTAAGAGGAAGAAATAGAGAAAAAGGAGGATCAAGATGAAGCATGTAAATAGTTGTACCATGACTTTGTGGAGCATATAGAGGTTCTAAACCAGCCTATGCCTCCTCTAGAGAATGAACATGAACTTGTTAATTAGGTTAAAGAAGTTAACAAGTCTCAAGATGAATTATCAATTGAAGCTAGTATTGATGTCTTTAATAATGAAGTAGAATGGTTAGATCTATAGCCATAAGAACATGGCATTTTGGGCCTTAGGTGGATTCATGAGCTAATATATCGCTCCTTTTAGATAAATAAAAGGAAATATGGTGTTGAAGTTGTCAATGTCTTGGATGACCAGGGAGAAAATTATTTTTGGGATTACTTAGATCTTTTCTACATAAGCCTAGATAGTCAACCAAGCACTAGTTCAGAGTAGTCAACATATGTTCTTCTTAATTCAAAGCATAAAATTGAGCCATCAAATAAGGAAGCTACAAGATCCCTTATAATTCACTTTGGAGCAAAACTTTAAGAAATGGGACAATATATCTACATTGGAGACATGTTTTTCCTATTTATTCCACTTGAGAGCATGCCAAAAGGGTAAAAAATTAGGCATCTTGACTCACCCATCATGAGCTCTCAAAATTAAGGTGTTTCCCATCATACTCCATAACAATTGAGCGATGATAGATCTTTTCTTATTGAACCATGTGGAAGATATTTGTAAATTGTAACCCTATACATATTAGAATAGTTTTAAAGTTTTCCTCCAAGTGATTGTTTGCACATTTGTTTTGTAGGTTAGTTGTTCCTTCTTTCCTACAAGTGCTTATGTGCACTTGATTTTGGTTATTTTATTCTTGTTTTCCTTTTTCTTCAAGAGGAAGTTCTTCAAAGGGATAACCTTATATCATTTAAAATAATCTAAGAGAGAGAGGTGACTCCATGCCCAATGGATAAGATAAGGAAAATAATATGGGTTTTCAATTATATCAAGCATGCTTCCCTACAAGTCACTAGAAATGTTGTCCATTTTTTGCCCACATACAAAAGAACCTAGATACAATGTAGTCTTTAGAGGTCCTAGTGCATAGAAAGAAAGATCAAATGGTTTGAGTAGAATTCTAGAAGGAGTGAGAGGTCCCAAGGTCTTATGTTACTCACAAAGCTTTTAAATCACTTTAAGCTTGCTTAAAGTGTAATTATCAATCATTGAAGGACAAGTCTATTGAACAAAGAGAGGTATCTAAGGAGGTTGTCATGGTGGTCAAAGTATTTTAGGGTCATGCAACAAGTCTACACAAGCTTCAGGTTTTCATAAATCATTCGAGCCTTTAAAGATCTAGAAATAGTTCAAGCACAAATTTAGAAGATCCCATAGCTTAAAAATCTAAGTGTAAAACATTTTATTTTACTAAGTTCTTACTTGGAATATTGTTTTAGGATCTTATTCCACTAGGTTCAATTCTTATGGGCATTTTTATTTGGCTATTTATTAATATTTTGGGCCAAGTGATAATATTTACTTTGGGCTAATAGTTTTGACTTATTTTTGACTACGTGTTGGGAATTGTTTCAAACATTTTGTCCAAAAAAAATATACTAAAGTGAAAATTAGTTTAGACATTTTGTCTGTAGCAAAAGGCCAAGTATAATTATGTTGATAAAATTATATGGGATAATTTTATTCAAGACCAAGTTGTTTTGGTCATTTTTTCCACAACAAATACCCAAAATACAATAGTCGTAAAGATATAATTGCATTGGAAAAATTGTCTTTGGTGAAATTGTTATAGTAGAGTGATGTTCACACAAGTTTCAATGTTCAAGATCAACAGTCATCTATTGGGATCCAAATATGGACACGTTTATATATGTAAAATTAAGGCTATGATAAATAATCATTGGATTTCAAATATCTATGTGATAGCCATGTGGATATCAAATACATTCATGTATATGTCAAATATAGACATGCAAACATCAAAGTAAATCCTAGAATTGTTCTTTTGGGTTAATAAATTACAAATGATCTCTAAAATTAATGTGTGATTTCCACGTGGCATGATCTCGAGAGAAAGAATCATATCCAATATAAAGTAGGCAAAGACAAAGTTAGTAGGTCCCAACAGGATTAATGGCTTACATTTAATCAAACAAAGCAAATCAATAATACACAATAGGTTAAAGAGTTAATATTCTTGAGGATGAACATGAGACCACCATGTGGCATAATTATGGAAGTAGATAGATTGATAGTAGGATCCTGAGAAGAGACTTGGGGATACCAAATGGTATTATCTCGGATTAAGTTGACAAGTCAAGGGTAAAATTATAGATCATATGTAATCACACAAAGGGAATCAATGGTACACATTACATCAAAGAGTAAATTACATTGAGGATGAACATGAGACCACCACATGGTGTAAGTGTGAAAGTAGACAAACTAACAACAAGATCCTTAGAATAGACATAAAGTTGCCAAGTAACACCAGCTTGGATTATGTTGACAAGCCAAGGGTATATATAGGGATCATGGGCATTCTTATAGGGAAGATAAATGACAAGAAGGGGTAAGAGAGTTCAAAAATTCTAAGTGTCTTAATTTGGTGGATGATCCTATGAATCTTCTAGTAAGGGTTGAAGAGGAAATTTTTGACTAAGGTAGATAGATACATAGTTAACCAAATTTAAATACACTCTGGGTTAATTCAAGATTATAATTTTAAGGGCTAAATGACACTAGTAAAGCTTTAGAGAGATATAATAGGTCTCTAAAACCTAGTATAGATCAAATGTCAACAAATTATCAATGAAAAAGGACCAAACATTGATTACAGTATCATCTATATTAAAACTATAGGAAAACCAATAGTTTGGATTGGTTTTCATCTATAGTAGACCTAGGTTCAATTTTTTATGCAAAGGAAGATATTTTTGATTATAAGAGAACAAATAATCTTTAAACATGGTCATTATCTCAATAGACCACCAATCAAAGCATGCATGGCAGGGATCTGTCAGATTCAGCTATGGGGATTTTGTCTTCATCATGAACATAAGTGGAAGATGGCATGGAAATTCAAAATAATGGTATTTAGTGGTTAGAGAATCAATTCAAAGAATTTAATTCTTTTAAGGATCATTTAAGGGTTTCCTTTCATAGTAAGGTCATGAGTCATTATTCCAAACTAATTCTTATCTTTTAGTGCCTCTCTTTCAACCAATGAAAAGATCTTGAACACTACAAGAGTTAATTTAGGTTAACTAACTCATGATGGACTAGTCTTGATTAGACCAAATAGATGGTGGAACATTCCTTCATAGGTGATAGCCCATTGCTTATCCTTAGATAATGTGTTCCCTTTTATCACTTCTCCCCTTTCTATATGTTAGCCATTCTTTCCATTCAAAATGTCTTCTCTTATCTTCATTAGGCTAGACCCAATCAAGTATTTATAAGAACTACCTCTTGATGTAAATAAACATTTTATTTACCTATATCTTGCCTTGGATCTATGTCTATTGAGTTTTATACTATGGTACTATGTGCAGGATAATATTCCTCATCTATGGTCCTCCTTTCTGACCTCTTTTAGGGTGTTTTCAAGTTATTTATAGCTCTAGATTCATGTTCTTTTGCTATTGATAAATTATAAGCGTGCATCTATAGAATTTCTCTTTTCCTTTATGAATTACTTCTTGAATCCCTTTTATCAAACACTTATGCAATCAAGTAGATGTCGAGATTGTGTGAGTTAGCATTATCTTCTATAAATCTAGCATGTTTTCAATTTTATGGGAGATTTCCATTTTTATTTTGTGCATCACCTTTTAGCCTTCTTAGGAACCTTTATCCTCTTTCTAATCCTTTTCCCTATGAAGCATTAGTTTAGCATTATTTTTAGGTGGGCATAAAAGAGGAATCTAACCTTCTCTAGAGGTTTAGCACCACCATAGGTGACCCATAGACTAGGGTTGTTCCCATGGTTCTACTTAATTGGAAGGGAGCCTGAATAACTCCCTCTCATGGTGTAAATTGAGCATAAATACGTACTTATGAAAAAAATACTTGTTGATGCTTTTTTGATACACCATAATGAACATTCCATCTTTTTGGGCTAGATTTAAATCACTTTGGTGAAAAAATATTAGAAAACTTGATCTATGGTGTAATATTCATGGAAAAAACATAAATAAAATATTGTGCATAAATTTAACAAAATATTAGGTGTAAGGAATGGTGGAAGGCCTTCAATTTTTGATGGTCAGCTATACCGAAGAGGTTAAGATTGTGGGGACATTATGAAAAGGCTTGATATTTTTGAAATGGGTTATCTATCACTCTACAACAGAAGAATTGATATCAACTGCTCCATGAATCTTTCATATTATTTCATTTTTTGAAGGAAAACATACATATGTTTTTAGGGTGAGAGATACTTGCATTCCCAAAATCCTTGGCTAGATATATCTTTTGCTTTTAATGCCTATTATCTTATTTCACATAGTTAACCTCACACCCTACCTTAGGAGGTTGGCATTTAATTCCTTTTTATATTATAGCTCTTTCATTTTTAGCATAATAGTATCTTAGAACTTCACATCCTTTCTCCTTTATTACATCATTTGGGATATTGGAATTATGCTCGTAAACAATCTAAAAAGTGATTGTAATTTCTTCCTGTACTCCTTTGAATTTAGGAACAAAGTCTAGGAATGTGTTGTTTCGTGATAGAAAAGTGCATATTCAGCTAGTTATTCTACCATCCATTCAAAGAGGAGGCTGGAAGCTTCTCCCTTCCATGTAAAGAGGAGGTTGAAAGATTTTTTATGTTGCGGTTGATCAGGATCTTTTGGATCTATAACAATTAAAATTATTATGTATTGTACCAATTATGTATACATTGTAAGTTGTTGAGGAAGGAGTGATTTCATAAGGCCATTCTATTAAAGAGTCATTGACTTATTTTTTCAAAATGAAATCATGAATGAGTGATGAAATAAATGTAAATCTTAGGATGAAACATGATATGCAAAGTGACAATTATAATATGTATGATGTAATTACAACTCTTGAGAAGCTTAAAAAGGGTCCTTCAATGATTATTATTGGTCCCTTCATTGTTTTTTAAAGGTCACTTTTATTTTTCTATTATGTCCTGAGTTTATTAGATATTCATATCACATTTGAAAAATAAGTACAAATGTAATCAACTACCAGTCCCATTCTTTCCTAAAATGGTCCAATTCTTTCTTAAAATGGTCCTTTTATTTTATATCAATGATATGTAAATTTTTTATTGTGTCCTTTATGTACATACTTCCATATCATATTAAAAATTAATGAATCTCAATGGTAAAATAATGTGTTTGTTTGAAAATTAATGTTTGTTAAATTATCAAAATTAGTTGGTCCCTTTGTAACTAACCATCAATCACACTAAAAATAAGAGGAAAAAATAACGTCACTAAAAACATCATTGTAAAGCTTCCCAAATCTCCCAGATAACCTTTTTAAACTGAAATAATGTTAAAATATATAAATCCAAGTTTTTAAAGAATGAGGTGACATAATATGAAGTTTGTGGGACCTATAAGTTAGGGTCCCAAATAATGGTCCCATTCCCCTAGTGTAGAATTAAGTTTTTATCAAATACAATGTTGGTAGTCAAGAATGAAATATTTTTTGCAACACACTAAGTGTATTCATGTATGTTTTTTACATTTTCAATATATTTTTGTTTCTCCTTTTACTTTATTTCTTTTTTTATCTAGTTTAATTTTGACACTTAAAATCTGTGCTAATATTATTTTGTCATGGAAAAATCTTCATAATATATGTAACAAACTTGAGTTGTTCAATAGAGCAAATGATATCTTATTGAACTTGGGCGAAAATAATCAAAACAAAGATAAAAACAAGTATAATGTAATCCATGAAGATATTTTTATAGGTGATCAGTTTTTCATTTATGAAACAAATACCAAATAAACAACACTATGATAGAATATCCCACATAACCCTATATTAAATTTTATTTGTTTTCACCATTTTACCTAGATTTTTATCCTTTTTAGTAGGTTCTAATACTATTTTTTTTCTCCAAATAATATTACTTTGACCTATTGGTTATCGGGAGACAATCACAAAATGGTAGCTATTAAAGATTAAAATTGTTTTCCAATGTTCTAGGGAAGCTTTTTATATTTTATTATTTTTCTAGTTACATAAACTAGAAGGAATTAATTTAGCAATAGTAACCAATAAAAATAACATGTGAATTACATATTTCCTATTTACAAATGTTTCATAGTGTATTTTTATTTTTGTCCCCTGGTGATTGCCACTAAGTCATTATTAACTACACAATCCATGACCAATAGAAAATAATAGTTTGTGTTAAAAATAATCATGACCATTAGTCACATTATGGTATTTTAATGCATGGGCAAGGGAAACTAGATACACTTAAATAATGTCATTTTTTATGCCTTTTGTGTCAATAAGTGGCATGTGATAGGCTCACCAACATAATCTCCTCCCCTAACCATAACTTAATCTACCATAACATTAATCAGATGATGAAGTTATTTATGTGTTTGGTTTGAAAATGGATGCTCTCATAGGTCTCTCTTCCATTTACCTTGCCAACCAATAAAATATTATAGAATTTTTCTTATTTTTTAAATAATATTAATTATTTACTAGCCTAATACTCTACATGTATCCCAACAATTGTTACAATTATTTTATTAGTCATTTATCTCTTGTTAGATAGACATTTAATTTGAAACCATTCAATACATTTTTGGGCATGGTCTTGAGATGAATTGATTGTCATTGATGTCAAGGTGATCTTAATACATAATGCATTAATGACAATGTGATAGGTTCTAAGTAGATATGAGAGTGGATATCATGTGTGTAAGTTTTTGAGGTGA
>JARHVA010008899.1:337500-367500 GCA_037957365.1 Torreya grandis | reverse complement strand
GGCAAGAGGATGGATTAGGGTGGTCACAAAATGTTGAGAGTGTGGCTTAGGTTGCTCTCAAAATGGTGAGAGTGTTGCTTAGTTTGCTCACCAAATAGCGATATTGTGGCTTAGGTTGCTTGTAAAATGGCTAGAGCATGGTTTAGGTTGGTCACAAAATAATGAGAGCATGGATTAGGGTGACTGAGCTAACCTCAAAAAATATTGAGCACTACATACATAGTCCCATAGTAGGACCTCAAGTCACTTTAGCTTTTCCCTATAGTGGAGGAATTCGACTAGTGTAGTAGTCAATTCAAACAAAATAAGCATAGTTGGTAAAAAGATAGCATGGCATAGGAAGTGGAAAGTTAGTACATCAAGGTTTAATTTTTCCCCTAGTTTTCCCATAGGTAGTTATAACTAGGAAAAAATGGCATAGATCAATGGTACTAATTTTCCTAAAGGTAGTTATAATTAGTAGCAAAAGCCGTAGTAACAAAAGGACTAACAAATGAAGGATGAAACTACTAAAACTTCTATCATACTATCTTAAAATGCAATATCTATCTAAAGTACTTGAACCAATTGATAAAACTAATCAAATACCTTGATGCTAAAACTACATAATGAATGGCAAAAAATAAGGTCAAATGAGCTAGGATTTAGAACACACTAGGTCAATAGAATGGAAGTGAAAAGTGGATATGGAAAAGAAGATGGATAAGTATGGTATTTTTTCAAAGAATAATAGTGATAAAATGGAATAACTAAAATGGTCCTTACAAAAAATACACCTTAGTGCTCAGTCATAATATCGCTTGAGATGAATAATATTCATCAACTCAAGAAGTTTATCTCTATCAAGTGTGGTGAGCCTGTATGCTTTTGATCCATAATCTATAGTAATGATGAAAGGCCCTATCTAGTTTGGTTTTAATTTTCCTTTGTGTTTTTTCTCAATCATGGTACTCTTTTGGTTTTATTTAAGAACAAGATCACCAAGTTCAAATGTTTTATAATTAACACACTGATTATAGTCACCTTTGAGTTAGTTTTGATATGCTTGAAGATTATTAAGCATGGTTGTGTGTTTATGATCAAGTAGGTCTAGCTCTTGAAGGTGAGCTACTTGATAGTCATGATCATCTAAGACATGCTTGAAAGAGATGTGTAGTGAAAGAAATTCAACCTCAATGGGAAGGATGGCTTTAATACCATAAACGAGTGAGTATGGAGTGGCTCATGTGGTGGTATGATGATTAGTATGGTATGCCCAAATGGTAGGGAATATCTGTAGGTGCCAATCGTGATTAACATCATTGATAATCTTCTTGAGAATATTGAGAATAGTTTTGTTAGATACCTTGGCCTGGGCATTACCTTGAGGGTATTATGTTTTAGAAAAATATTATGTGATGTTATATTTGGTACATAGTTGGTCTACATCCTTGTTGTTAAATTATCCTTGATTATTAGATATAAATTCAAAGGGGATACTGTAGCAGCAAATGAGATGGTTGGAAATAAATTTAGAAACTTGCTTCCCAGTCACGTAAGTGATGGGTATAGCTTTAACCCACTTATTGAAATACTCAGTGGTGGTAAGGATATGTTTATGGCCATCAGATTATGTGGGGTTAATATTCCCAATGAGGTCAAGTCCCCATGTACAAAATGGCCATTGTGTCAACATCATTTTTAGAGTTTTTACTGGGGCATGAATTAGATTAGTATGTTGTTGATATTTATCACACTTCTTTACATATGCAGTGACATCTACATCCATTTTGGACCAATAATAACTAGTACACAAGATATTTTTGGATAGGACTACCCTACTAGATTGAGTGCCACATACTCCATGAACTTCTCTTAATGCTAGTGTAGACTCTTTCAAAGTTAAACAATGAAGTAGAGTTTCATCAAAACTATGATGGTAAAGGGTGGATCCCAATAGAGTATAATAAGTGGAATGATGAGTGAAGGCTTTGGTTTGTTTTTAAGATAGGTTAGGTGGCAGAACTTGGTCATGAAGGTAGTTGTAAAGGTCTAAGTACCAGATAGACTTAGGACAAATAATATCACAAATCATGGAAAATGTTGAAAGTTCATGAGTTGGTGCTGAAAAATTCTTGATGAGGAATTGATACTCTCTAGCTTTATCTATTTGTCAAATTAGAGAGCCAATAGTAGCCATGGCATCTAAAGTTCTATTACTAGCCCTTGGTATGTGCTCAAACTGAATGTTGGCAATTTGTTGCTTGAGAGTGTTGACCATGGTTTTATATGGAACCAACTTGTCATCTTTGGTTTGAAAATGATCTGTAATTTGATTGATGATTAACTAAGAATCACCATAAACTTAGAGATGAGATATATTTCAATACACTACTTGTTAATGTCGTACAAAAAGTGCTTCATACTCGGCCATGTTGTTTGTATAAGGAAAGTTGATTCTAAATGATTTAGTGATTAGATCTCCTTGTGGTGTAATAAATAATATGCCTACCCCCAATCCATGTGTAATTAATGAACCATCAAAATATAGTTTCCAGTGTTATTCTTTAAGGGGTGTGTTAATGACGGTCATTATATATTCATTAGGAAAACAAAAAGTGAGTGGTTATGTGTTTTTGAGAGGTGCTTCAACAAGTTGATCTACAAAAAATTATCCTTTGATTGCTTTTTGATTGACGTACTCTATGTCAAACTCACTGAGAAGCATGATCAATTTATCCATTCTACCTTTAAAAGCTATTTTAGATAGTAGATACTTGAGCAGATATACTTTTGAAATGACCATGGTCTTATTATTCAACATGTAATGGCACCATTTTTGAGTTGTGAAGACCATGGCTAGACAAGCCTTTTCAATAGGTGTATAGTTATGTTCATATGTAACCAAGGTATGGCTTATGTATTATACAACATGTTCTTTTCCATTTTCATCATGTTGAGCCAAGAGTACCCCCAGAGCATGGTCGGTAGTTGATAGGTATAACAAGAATGGCTTTCCTAGCATACAAGGTAATAAAATAGGCAGATTAAGAAGATAGTCTTCGTGTTGTTGAAAAGATATTTGGAAGTGATTATCCCAATGAAATGCAACTCCTTTCTTCTAAAGGTATGTAAATGGAAGACACTTGTCAACTAATTGAGAGATGAAATGTTGAATTGACTAGATCTTACCCTACAAAATACAAAGTTACTTTAAATTGGTTGGTGGCAACATCTTGGTTATAGCATGGAATTTAGCTAGATCGAATTCAATACCTATACAAGACATGTTGAAGAAAAGTAATTTAACTAAAGTTAATCAAAACACACACTGATTTGGATTGATTTTGACATTTTACTCTTGTAATCTTTCAAATATCTTACGTAGTATTGTTGGATGGTCAGCTCTAGTTTTGGATTTTCCTAATATGTTATTGACATAGTCTTCAAAAATATCATGCATCATATCATGGAATATGATATTAATGGCCCTTTGATATGTATCTCCAACATTCTTAAGGCTAAATGGCATTATCTAATAACAAAATGTTCCCCATGGAGTGGTGAATGTTGTTTTATGTTGGTCTTCTAGTGCTATTATGATCTGGTTGTATCTTGAAAAGTGATCCATGGTTGAAAGCATTTCATAAATGGACATGGAGTTAATGATCATGTCAATATTAAGCAAGGGAAAATCATCTTTAAGACATATTTTGTTGATGTCTTGAAAATTAGTACACATTTTGATCCTATCAAGATTTTTACTAACAGGTACCACATTAGAGATCCATTCTGAGTAATCAATGGATCAAATACATCCTACTTATAAGAGTTTTTCTAACTCTTTTTTTAGCAATATAGAAATGCAAGGATGAATCTTACATAACTTTTGTTTTACTTGTTTGGCATCAAGATTAACCACAAGGTGGTGTAGAACCAAGGTGAGGTCCAAACCTGGCATGTCAGAATAGGCCCATGCAAAGATATTTACAAATTCTCTCTATAGATCTATAAGGACATAATTTTCATCCTCAGTGAGGGATGCTCCTAATTTTATCTATTTTAGGTCTAATGGAGTCCCGATATTCACCTTTGTTGTATCTTCAACTAGAAGGGTCGAACCATCTTCTAGGATAATAGGTAATGACTTGAACTATAGAATTATGTCAAGGTCCTTCATTAGGATTTGCTCTTAAAATTCTCTTAGGCATGATGAATATGAGTGCCCTAATGGGAGATCTGGCCATGTGATAAAAATAGTTAGAAATTATTGAAGAATTTGATCAAATTCTTGTTGTTGGTCAAAGTGAAACTTAGATCCACATGCAAGTTCATCCTTGGTGGTCTACTAGTATAAATTTGAAGAGGAATGAACACCCCCATATAATGGTAGCTAAAACAGGTTTTCACCACTAGACTAGCCTTTATATTTACTTTTTCCCTGGTTAGAAAGCTCCTCAAAGAGGTTTTCACTTTGGGACCTCAATGTTTTACTTATCTTTTTTTGTCTAAGGATGTTCACTCACTCTCTAAAATAGGTTGTAGGATCCAAATGTGATTGAGAATCCTAATTTGTGATTTCCCAATGAAAGGTTATCTCTGAGGCCAAAAAAGTCACATAATACCTCATCATTTTAGAATTCATCAATCGATAGACTAGATTCTTGTTGGTACTAATCTATAAGTTAGGGATAATATAATGGAAATTGGTTGCGATGAATGGCCATGGTAAGGGTACAAATGGCATTGTTATCAAACATGTTGGTTTTAGCTAGGTTATCAAAGGTGAGGTAATGATCAGACTGTACTTCATTATCGACATCATCATCACTAGTCATTGGTGAGGGAGTTTGAATAGGATATGTGGGGTCACCCCCAGGAAATTTAAATCTAAATCCATAAGGTCTTTCATACTTAGTCATGGAAACTAGATCGATGGTTCCTTGATGATTCGGTCTGAGGCCACTTCCTTCTTAATTGTGACACTCCATGATCCATTATGGAATAGGATACTTTGTAGTTTTATAACAATTAACTTAGTTATCATTGTATAACCATGATTCATCCACTTCAAGAGGGTTGGGTTCTAGGCCAGATGTTGGTACAAATGTGACAGGTCCCTTATCTTTGTTATTTTGTTGCCAATGCATATGTGGGGTGACTTTAGGTCACCCAAAGGTTTTTATATTCTAAAGAAGATTGGAAATATGAAATTTATCATGGGTCACATACTATTGTCATCCATTATCTAAAATGGTGAAATGATTAGATGCTTCAAGAGGCAACATATGGGAAAGAGAATCCAAGGTATTAGGATATATGCATTTATCTTATGATGGATCAATAAATATAGCCTTTCCTTTATCTTGCTTGGAACTTGGATTCATATTGTATTGATAATTATAGATTTAAAATTTGGCTTCAAGATGTTTGCAGTGTTCATACACGTGTAAATATTTTAGAATATTCACTTCCATCTCTAAGTGGGAAAACTTGATACTATTGTGTAGTGCCGATGGGACTACATGAATCTCATGTAACCAAAGCCTGACTAGAAGCACATTGTATGATAACTCAAGATCAATCACATGGAAAAGTGTATCATGGGTCATAGGCCCAATGATAACTGGAAAACTAATGGTGCCTTGTGAATCTTTTTCCTAATTATCATAGGTTTTGACAGTTATTATTTATAGGTGGAGATCTACCATTGTGTACCCAAGAAGCTTGATGAGCTTTAGAGACACTATGTTAAGGCTAGATCCATTGTCTATAAGGACATTTTTCAATTTATGCCATCTTATATAAACTTTTATGTATAATGGATTATTATGGAGTGGGCCAAGGGAAGACATATCGCTTTGGTTGAATGTGACTTGTTGAGCTAGAGCTAGCTGTCTAACGAAAACATGAAATTTATCAAGGGTTATGTCACTAGCAATAGTGGATTGGGTCAAAAACTCATTCAATATATTAATGTGGATTATTAACATTCATAACAAATTTAAAATAGAAAATTTTGCTAGTGTCTTTTGCAATTGTTCCACAATATCAAACTTCTTGTCTTGGTTAGTAGTGAATGGTTTATTTTGAGATTGAATGGTTGGTTGAATGAGAGGAAAAGTGGTGGATGGTTATAGACCTAGGATAGTAATCTTTGACCTCTAAGTTGTGATTCCATAATCATGATTAAATACTAGACCATTATTGATAACTAATGTTGGGAATGGTCTGACACTAGATAGGATAAGTCTCGATTATTGATGCACTCACATGTGGTCATGTAGTAAGGATGAGTTATCGAGATAAGGTACAAAAGGGGAAGTCCTAGTTTATTGGTTTGTCTATATGCATTCCCAAGTCAAAGAAGGATTATCCATGTAATTTGGCTTAATGTTGTTGTTTAGAAATTGTCTGGGCTAATTAGTGTTTGGTCTAGGATTAATGGAAATGGTATTAATGCTACCCCCTATAAGTTGACATATAACCCTATTTTAGTCATGTGAAATTTCATGGTAGATTTGTTGGTTGTTACCATTGTGACATTAGTTTTTTCCATTATTCTATCATTATGGGTTCTACTCATTTTGTTCGTTCTACTAGATTGGCCTTTGACATTGATACTATTGATTTTGTTATTACACTAGTTGTTGTTGTTACTATTGTTGATTATTTTGTTGTTACTAATTGTTATGTCAAGGAAATGGGTTTTGATAAATCCAAAGAGTTTGATTATAAGTGGAAGCACCATTATATAATTTTATCTCCCCATTCTCAAACATATTCTCAATTAAATGCTTGATTTGGACACATCTTCATAGATTATTCCCATTGACCCGATGATAGTAATAGAATTCATTCTCATGGTACCAATTAGGATAAGGAATACCTTGAAGATAATTATTTGGTATAGGCCAACTAATCAGATTAGTGACAACAAACTTATGAAATATAGACTGAATAGGTTCCCCTAGGCCACTAAAGACATGATGTGTAGGCATGGTTCTTCTAAGAGGAGGGGTTTGAAATGGTAAAGGTTATTGTTTTTATTGTGTAGGTCTTAGTTGTTACACTTGCAGTATTGGTTGGAGAGGTTTCTAGGTAGGATTAAGCTAAAAAGGTGGTACAGATGATGTTTGCACTATTTATACATGATGGAATTTAGTTACTCCATTTTCCACAACATTCCTATTGTGGTTGAATTGCTTCAGTCATTCTTGGTTATTGGCCTGTGTTAGTTGTGATGTTGGTGCTTGAATGGGATGTTGATGTTGGTTATTTCCCTAATTGGTACCTTGATTTTGATTAGTTGAATTAATCTTGATAACTCTATTATTGATGAGTGCCCATTAGATCAAGAAACCTTTATCAATTATTTCCTTGAAAGTGTGTGCACATTGTAGTTCCAAATGATAAGCTATCTTGCTATGCAAATTTATGGTAAACATAGTGGTTAATTGTTTATTTAGTAAACTATAGGTGAAATAGATTGCAAGGGCTCTCCATCACTATAAATAACTTGCAAAACTCTTACCATCTTTTTGTTTTGCTTGTGCTATATCCACTAATGAAATATCATGCTTGAGATTATAGGAAAGGTGTTGCACAAACTTATTAGAAAGATCATCAAAATCTATTACTAAAATTTTGGGAAAATTAAAAAACCACTCCAAGGCTTGTCCGACCAAGATCCTTGGAAACAAAAAGAAAAGGTAAATGTTTCTATATGCCATTGGTTAATATGCGATAAACAATTTGATTAAATGAGACTTATGGTCACCTTTCCCTTTGTATTTGTCAAATTTTGGTGGTTTGTATCCTAGAGGAAATGGTACCTACAAATACTCCATGTTGAATGGGTAGGAACACACATCATCCAATTTGAACTTTTTAGTCTATTTCCCAGCTTGAATGATAGTGATTTCATCCTTCATCTATTTTAATTCTTATGATAGGAAAGTGGAAGGAACATTGGTTTGAGGGAGAACATTGCTCTGGGTAGATGGTTTGACTAGGGTATGATGGAGATACTTATTGGGGTACATTGGTTTGGTTGGGGAATAGACTAAGAATACACATACATGGATTAGGATGTACTTAAAATTACACATTCCATTGCATGATATTCTAGTTTGGGTTGGTGATAAAGGTTTGATTTGGAGGATTTTATCATTGGGATAAAGGGAAATAACTATACTATGCCTACTGTGGTTGAAAAGGGACATGTTGTCAACTAATCAAACCTTGCTATTGAGTGGGAACATGTGGTTCAAGACCCTATCTCTAAATTTCTAGCACATTTTGAACCATAGGTTATCCAGTAGGTACTTGAAAAACATGGAAACCTCCTTGTTGCATGAATCCCTATGAAGAAACGGAATTAGGTTATATATTTGGCATCTATCACTTACCAATATTTATACATTGTTGACTAGTCATTTCTTGGTTTTAGATTAACATATTAGTCTGTTGTTGTGGAATACTACTCATTACGTATTAAGGAGGACTAAGGTTCATCACATTTAGTCATTGAGGCTTGACATTAGCCATTGTTTGATTTCTTAATCCCATATGTTGTACACTTGAGGAAGTAATTGGTTGAGGTTGGGGTGTATAAAATCTTATTCCCTTGTATGATGACATATTCATCAAATTAACTATAGGCACATGTTGTTGGCTTATTGTTTGCATGTTAGTACTAATTTCATCAGTATTAGACATCATTTTCATATTGTCTACTATGTTTGGCACACTATTTTGTGTATAGGCTGAAGGCACTTCTTCAATAATGGGCATATACATCAAATTATCTATCGAAGTGGTTTATACGAATGGGTCAGAATTTAGATTCTCTTGTCTAGTTAACTCTATCAACACTCCTATTGAAGGAACTAGGTCAATAAAAGGCTTACTTACCATGTTCATCTGATTGAAACACATGCTAGATTAAGGTAGGTTTGATATGCATTTTGCATTTGGTTAAAGTGACATTCCATGATTTTTTTGACTTAACTAGATATATTAGGATTTGGTAAATTATTTGTACTAGAGCCATAGGATTTCTAGAAGAATCCTGTTGATCATAAATTATATTGTGGAGCACTCTTACTAGACTTGGTAAATTTTTATGGGGAAATTTTGCTAGAAACATGGCCCCTACCTCTATGGATCTAACCAAAGTCTCATCTTTCTCTAACAAATGTCACTCAAAGAAAAATGGATCATACATGGAAGCCATATTATTAGAATATGACTATTGAAGAACTGGCTCATCCACTGTGGGTATTGTAACTAGGTATTATACATTTTATTCTTGGTCTTGTTCTAAATAAGGTGGTGTGTTAACTAGATAGTTAGCCAATGGATCTTGGCTTTGTGTCCCTGATTGAGTATTATAAGAGGGACAATAATCCATCTCATAAGTAATATTATCTACATAGAGGTCTTTTACCATTTATTCCTATGTAACTAAATTACTAATCTGTATATGGTACATGAGTCCACAATGAGTGTAGGAATGCATGTTGGGATCCATAGTCAATGTTTTACAATAAAGGGTCAAAGAGTTTTACAAACTATAAAAAGATAATGTCTAAAATAAATGATATTCCAACTTGGTCTAGATCTTTCAAAAGGATCAAAAGGTTTATGTAAATATTTGTGACAAAAAATCTAGCATGAAGAATCAAACATTTCACTATTCACACAAAGGTAAGCAAGTAAATGGACCAAAAATCAAAATGCCAAATTATAAGGTCAAAGTGTTTCAAATCAGTCTAATTTAGGAATTTAAAAGTTTCTAGGACTTTTGGCCAAACATGGCATCAAAATCTAGATTCAATAAAGGTATGCACTAGGATTCTTAGCCAAATGATGTCAAAAGCTAGACTTTGAAATTGATGAAAGTTTTAGTCTAATAGGTTTGAAACACTTCTAATAAACACTAGGCATTTGATTCTTGGACATGAACTTGATCAACTAGGTATAAGTTATGAAATAAAAGGTACTTTAGAAATAGTTTATTTTCTCACAAAAATGGTATAAAACTTGGTTCTTTTGACAAGCAAACTAAACAAAAGTGAACAGGACAACTATTTTAGACAAAATATCACAAAATTACTTAGATTGGTCTAAAAATATAGGAACAAAATTGAACTAGATGAAAGAGGGTCTATGAAAAAATATTTGAAATGTTTTGGGTAACATAATGATGTTATACTAGCCAAAAGGTATGACAAAAAGGTTTGTTTCAAAAAATATATAAGGCAAAGACATTTTCCCATAATTTTTACAGCATAACACTACTTTTCTTGACTCAAAATGTTATGGCTCATAGACTCAAGGTTCAAGTTTTTAGCACAAAATGGCTTAAGTCTATCAAGTGATTATAATTATTATGAGTCTTGAATGACCTTCAACCCAAATTGGAAATTAAACCTAAGATCCGTCATGTTTAGTGAAAATGGCAAACCCACTTAACACATCAACCTTATGAAATTGTAAAGGTGCAATTCCAAATTTAGATTATAAGTGAAGGACTTAAAACAACTTAGGTAAAGGTCTAGACTCAATTGGGCAACATAATTGTGCCAAAGTGAATGATATGTCTCTCAAAATTTTGATGAATGTTGAACAAGGAAAATTGATGATCTCACACATGTAGCATAACACCTCTTTGTTCAAAGGAAAATTTGGACTATATGTTTGGTTTGAATTATTTGTTTACACCAAGTTTTGATTTCAAACAAGAATTTAATCTAAGACAAGACAAACTAATTAATTGCTCTTAGATCCTAAACTAATAAGGTTTGCTTGGTATTATTGGAATCCATCAATATACATCATTTGACAGGATTTTAAGTGTTCATCTAAAAGTAAATGTGCATTATATAATATGGTATTTACACCCACCCTCTCTCAAATTATAGTACAGTGACATTGACCTTGAGGTGCACCTTTCACCAATAATACTTCCATGGCAAGTGGGGATTTGTCTAAGATCTAACAATTTTTTGAATGATCTAAGGGAGTTAATTTCACAATGACTTTCATGCTAAACAATGCAAAAGAAAAACATGGATTTTGGGTCTGTATCACTTGACTTGTTGCAAAAAGGTCTAGTCCTTTTTGCAACCACTACATCTTGTTGTCTACTTAGTATAGTGTGATGTTCAAAGTGCCACTATGTCTCATGTATAACTCTAATTAGGAGCCAAATGAAGTCAATACTGTGAGGTGAAACCTTGGGTCAAAACTTCCGTAAAGAACTCATAAGAGGTGATGAAGTCCCCCTCACAAGTCATGTTTGCATAAAAATAAATAAAGCATGAAAGCAGAAAGACTTTAGGGTCATTTTCAAGGTCACCCAAACTTTAACGAGTTTTTGGTAAGTCATTTAGACAACTTTATTTCTAAGACTTGGAATAGGCTTTGTGTAATAGGAATGGCATTTTTGATTCAAAGGGTTTCATAAAGGGGACAAATGGAAGATCATACATGCAACATTCCTCTAATTTCCAAATAAAATATAATTAAACAACTATTGAAAACAACAATTGACAATTATATTAAATTTTAATCCCATATTAAAGATTTGGTGGTGTTCATTTGACCCCTTGGTCTTAATATTGTGAACTTTGAAAACATTCATCTAAGCATCTAAATTTTTCATTAAACACCAAAATAAGTTCCTAATTGTTTTTTAAACATGCAAAAGGTGATTTTAAACATGTTTTTAGAAAATATCAAGCTTGGTCCTACAACAAAAATGTCAACATGCCCTTTATATTTAAATTCTTTTTGGTTTGAAATAATAAACTTTAGAAAAAGAGATCCTGGGTCTATGTTTTAAGAAAAACATAGTGATCGACGTTAGTTTCTATAACTGATGATGGTTACATTTTTTAATCAACATCAGCTATACCAATGGGGTCGATGATAGGTATACAACCAATGTCAGTTTCACTAACCCACATTGGTTAATATATGAAACTAATGTTGGTCTTACTTGCTGACATCGATTACTATGAAAAATCATGACAAACAAAAACAGCAAAATAAAGTTAAAAAATCAATTGTTAAGAATTTTAAGGTTCCAAATAAAAAATTTAAAGTTGAAAAATGATCTTATTTAGGTGTGAGATGTGTCTATTCCCATTGGGCATGCCATAATGTGATCTATGAATTTGACTCAAGAGTGGAAAATTATTATGGTGTTAGTTCCAAAATGAAAACAAAATGAAAGAAACACACTAATAGCATGACATCTCTAGGCCTAGACACTAGGGAGAGATTATTTAACAAAAAAAAATGACAAACACAAATAAAAAGTAAGGAATAAAATACAAGAATTCTTTCACCTTCCTTGGATGATCCAAATGCCTTTGTAGTAGTGGCTTACTTAGTTTTGTGCTCATGAAGTCCTTGGAAATGGAAGCTTGGATACCTACATCTCTCCTTGGTGCCTTTGGTTTGTGGCTTGGCTTGGCTTGGAATCAATTTGGCATGGTAACACTAATTTATTGAAGCTTTGTAATCAATTTTTCATTATAACTTTGCATTCTTCTATCTTAGAAATGATGTGGTCAGGCCTCATATTTATATATTTTTGAGAATATCTAGAATCAATTTGAACCATCCATCTTAAGATTGAGATGTGTGGTTGAGGATTAATTCAATTTTTGTAATTAAGTTTATAATTATCCTCATCATGACATTAGAATAAGTGGAAATTAAGAGGCATGAAGGGCATCATGAAAGACATTGATGAGGCATGCAGGGCATGAATTTTGATATTTTTGGCATTTATGGCCTAGGGATGTCATTCCAAGAAATGAGGTCACCTGATGATTCAAATATTCAATATTAATTGTCAAAAATAAGTGTTCAACAAGCTTCTATGGAATTATTAATTAGGCCTTGCTTTGGATGAATTAGCTCTTGAGCATGTTTAAGCACATTGTGCACAAATTACCCAAATTGATCAGAATGCCTTATTATTGGTCCAAAATTTGACTAGATTGGAATTGGAAGTCAATTTAAAATGTGTTGGATCCATATTCCCATTTACAATGTTACCAATAATAAATAAAAAATGCATGGAACTTGTGTGAGAGATTTGATAGGAAAGAGCAATCTAGAGCACCTAGGTACAAAATTAGCATTTTGACTTGAAATGATCTGATCAAAGTTAGCTAACACATAAATTTCATTTCCCCATTTAGTGATACCCCTAGATAAATTCAGCACTTGAATATGTTAGATTCACATCATTTAATACATTTTAGTGTTTTTGGGCCAAATTGTGCATTTTGGGTAGAAATTAGCCAAAAGCTTGATTGGAGGTTATCGGTGGCTAGTTTTAGGTGTCTACAGTTAGTATATTTATGGATGATCTTGGTTATTTTATTATTATTTTAGTAAACCAAGGTAATTTAAATAGGTCTCTATGAGACCTAATGAAGGCTTGAGGCCTATTGGTGTCTTCACAAGGGAAGCAAGTGGTATGAGGATTGAAATAAATTGATAAGGTCTAGATGACATTATTTTCATGTATATAAAAGTATTATTATTTTTTTTGAGGTATATTTCATTGTAAAAATATCTTAATGTAACTTTTACCTAATAGAGGGCTATTTGCTTTAGCCTAATGAGGGGGTTAGTACCTCCATCACTATATAATGGACATGTATTATATGTAACATATCCTAACGCATTATGTGATGTTGATAAAAGTCATAAAGTATAATTAAGGGTTAATTAAAGTGTTTTGGTTGAACAATATTGATTGGAAAAAATAATAATGCATATGTAGATAGCCATTTTGGTCTCATTGTGATAGTTAGAAAATTGGTGAGTAAAATGAATTATATCTGAATTTTCAAAAGGGTAAGACGATATTAAAAATATAATAAAATAAGTTTTTAGATTTGAAAAGAGTCTAAAATTATTATTTTTAGGTCATGAGAAAGCAAGAAGATTTGTTTCAAGGATACTAGGCCTATTTTGCTTAGTTGTCCTAATTGTGATAGATAATTGGAGAGAGAATCGCATGGTATGCTGTATTAAATAAGTGTGTGAGGGAATGAAAATATTTAGAATAAAATATTTAAAATTTAATGAATATCATATAATGGTTTTGAGGTTAATTAGTAGGTTTGTGTATTTATTCAAGGCATAATTACGCCTAATCTGTCTAGATGTCCTAGAGTGAAGTAGTGGATTAAATATATGTTAGAAGAGTAATGAAAATGTTGTGTATAAATGATATTCATGATGTTTCAAGATTTTAATTAAATATAAGAATATAGTAGTGTGAATAAATAATGGCCTCAACATCATGAGCATGTGATGAGGGCTATATAACAGAAAGAGTTGTATGCATATGCAAGAGGTAGATTTGTGTTTGTATGAACTACCATGAATTTTATGAGGTATATTGGTAAATTTTAAAGTGTTATAGAAATATAATACCATAATTAGGTGTTTAAAACATCCAATTAATGGTGGATATATTTTTATAGGTTATTGAGTTGGTGCTTGATCATCTAGGGTGGTTGTAACCTCCTTGCTAGTTAGTGATAGCTAAAGGTCAAGTAGGTGCTTGACTAAATTTAGGGGTGGATAATCCTTGATCATTTGGTAATGATATAAATTTAATCAATATATTTATATAAAGATATTCCAAATATTTTTTCAAGTGTTTTGTCTCCCCCATGAGGGGTTTCCACATAATTCATACGTTATATGTTTTTCATCTTGGATTGTTTCTTTGTTCATTGCAATGAATGGTTTATATGATTCATGAATGTTTATTTAAAATGGTTAAGAGTTTGACTAATTTTAATTTAAGTTTATTTTATTGAATCAATAATTCACTCCATCCATCATTGATTGTGATTCTTATAATTGGTATCAAAACAGGTCCTTCAAGAAGGCTTGATAGCTAGAAGGTGGTCCTTAAAACACAAAATGGGTAAGAAACTAATTAAAGAGAATCAAGAATTGATATTGATGGTAAAAGGTATTAAATATAAGATTATTTATTTTAAAATAAGGTGGAGTAACTCCAAATCCATGGAATATGAATATGAAAAAATCATAAAAATCTTAGAGAGCAGGTCAAGTCCTCTATGGAATGTGAGGGAAAGGTTAGTCATCTTCAATATAAATTTGAGATAATGATGGAAGTAATTAAAGAAGATAATATGACTATTCATGATATTAAGAATCAGTTAGAGGATGTAAATTCAATTTTTAGGTCAAATAAGTCTAAGTGTGATCAATTTAAAACCGAACAAGGCTCCTTGAAGGTTGATCATGAAAAGCTAGTGGTCAAAATGAGCAAGGTTGACCATGAGAAGCTAGTGGTAAAAATAAGAAAGTTTGAGAAAGAGGAATTTAATCAAGTCATGATGGATGATGGAATGAAAAAAAAAGTTGAGAAGACTAGAAAGGCAACCCAATACCATGAGGTTTGTCAATTCATCTCATAAATAATGTTATGCTTGCAATAAGTTTGGTCAAATTGTAGGAGATTACAAAAGGATATGTAACTTATAAAAAGGATATAATAGCAATCATAAATAAAAAGGTAAGGATGATATTATTGGTCTTAATTTCATAGAGTTGGTCATATTTCATAGTACTTTAAAAACATGTTGAAAGAGTTCTCAAGGCAGAACCAGGTTTAAGGAGGTCCTAGTGTGCAAGGAAGAGGTCATACATGGATATGGAGACCTACGACTATTGAGAGCGATCAGATTGAGACCAAGGATGAATTGGTTGATGAACATATAAGTCCATATGATTTTTTTTTTGTGTTATATATGATGGAAAGATAGGAATATTATTTATCAGGGTATATTGACAAAGGAGTCAAATAGAAGATGGATGATCCAATCAAGCCAATGAGGAGGCTTAGAAAAGACAAGCAAAATAGTGAGTTTATGGAGTCTTAGGAATCTCAAAAGTTTTAGGTGTTATATGTTATTTGGTAGGTGATGTGTCTCTATTAGGATTTATAGAGGCATTAATCAGTCATTTTAAGCATCTTAGAATGATGTTGCAAGATTGATAAGTGAGAGACTAGTTAATGGGTCAAGGTATGTTCTTTGTCATGATATGCATATAGTTGAATATGGGTTATTTCATTTGGTTTCAAGATTTTCAAATATGTATATCACCTATTAAAATATATGAAAATAGATTTCAAGATTTGAAATTATTTGTGGAAGAATATATTAATTTGAGTGTCCTTGGTTGGCATAAGGGTTTTATCACTATAAACGCTTCACATGGTGTATCCTAGATTGTACAATAGCCTAAGTCACCAAACATGGGGAGCAGGTGTAAAATAATTATATGAAATTTTTAAATATGGTATGCTAAGAGGTAGTATCTTAATTTGAAGGTATGATAATTCAAGATATTTACCTTTGTTTGCAAGGTATCTCTTTGAAGTGACCTAGGAGAGGAGTATCTTTATTGTGTAAGAGAGAAGTCCTTTAAGGGCCAAGACTGGGAAGGTAAGTTTTTCTTGAAGTATAAGGAATGTATAAATTGAATCATATTTCATCAATAGATGTCCTAATAAGGTATCTTGTTCATGTTGGTAGATTGAAGAGTTCTTATAAGCATGGATTCAAGTAATTTTAGTTGATTTTCATATGAGAACATTTGTCGAGCATGTTCTTATTGTTCATATCAGTTGTGATTTTTTTATTAATATGATAAGGTTTTTATAACATTAATATAGGTAATTTGGGCCTAAGAATATCAGAATTTTATTTAGTTCTCTCATGAAATGATGATGGATAGTTGTGGTACCCTATATGTGGATGGAGATGTCTCCATTCAAGGTATGTCATTTTAAGAGATTTGCTTGTGTATGTTTGAAATATTTTGGTTTTATTCAGGTGGAATATGGATTTAGGGGGAGATAAATCATGTTTATTTATGATTATGTGAAGTTTGGGCATGTATTCTATATCCTAAAAATCATGAAGTAATTCAGATAGAGGTATGTTCTCTTCAATTAATAATATGCAAGGTATGCATAGAGTGAAGGGGATAATTTGTGATATTTTTAAATTCAAAGGATATTTTATGGTTTAATATGGTTTTATAATAGTTTATATGAATTTATAATGATGTTACAGGGATATTTACATCTATATGAGTAATTTGACAGGTATTAGGATCAAATTGGCATGTTGATGAAGATATCCTTTATCATTAATGTCAAAGGGGAAGAAAGTTGAGAATGAAGGATTTGATAAATTTGGTATAAATTATTATAAACGGTGTTTTAAATCAATGACAAAGTGGGTTATTTTTTAACATGGTCTTGAGATGCATTGATTTACATTGATGTCAAGGTTCCAAGTGAATTTGAGAGTGTATATCATGTGTGTAGGTATTTGAGGTGATATACCATATTTGAAGGGTAATATGAGAGTTAAAAAGTGATTTGGGAACTTATGGAAGTGAAATTAATCGATTAGATAAATCTTTTGAATGTCTAAGTGATCCTAGTCATCTCCTAGTCATCTTAGCAAAACTTCTTAAGCAAGCAGATTGATGATGTAAGCATTCACACATGTGAAGGTTTCATAAGAAATTAGTCCGTTGGGTGTGCTAATATTTGTTCCTAGAATATGGTTTTAAAATTTCATGTCTTTATATGGTGTCTATAAACGTTATGATGGTTCAAAGATGGTCTCCCAAGTAGATTTCATTGTTTTCTATATTTAGCCAAACTTAAAATATCAAGTGAACAAAGGAAAACTAGTCAATAGTATTTTGTTTATAAATCTTTATAATGTATGAATTTTATGTTGGTGTACAAATAAAAGTGATATAGGAATTCAATGGATATCCATAAAAATGATTAGAATGTTTGACTAGTTTTATAATTGCATTTATTACACGTAAGAGTTGACTATTGTTGACTATGTTCTTTCTAAATAAACTAGGGTGCAAAGAAATGATCGTAGAAGACAAATTATTGATTGAAAAAATTATATAAAAATAAAAATAATAATTATATATCATATTAAAATTAATTTGTATTTTTTTCTATTCATAAAAGTGTAGTTATTTCAAATCAAAGTTTACTTTTGTTGATTGTAATTATTGCACATTTCAGTAGGATTCTTGCAGTGGTGTTTATGAGCCTTTGGAGGATGAATTAATGTGTATTATGGATTGGAGTATGTTACTAAGGTATTAATATTTCCATACATATATTTATTATCATGTAAAGTTTATATTCAATTAGTTTGAGCCTCTTTTGTGAAGATAATATTTTTGAGGTACTTAAGCCTAATGGGTCTTTAAGACCTAATGGTGGTTTCAAAATATGATAAAATGATTTGAGCACGATTGAGAATGTTAATAAATATTATAGGTTATATTCAATGTATATACAAATATATATTCATTGGTAAGATATTTATGAACCATCTTGGTTCATTTGTTGTTTGTTGAGTAAGCAAGGGTAATTGGAATAGGTCTCCATGAGACCTAATGAAGGCTTGGGGCCTATTGGTTCCTTCAAAAGGTAAGTGACTACTATAATGATTGAAATACATGTATAAGTTATATAAGACATATTTTTTATGTATCTAAAATTTATCTTATGTTTGGTTAGGTATATTGCATTATAAAATGTTCTTAATGTAACATGTGCCTAGTGGAGGGCTATTTGCTTAAGCCTAGTGAGGGGGTTAGTGCCATTTGAATCATGGCCAACCTATTAAGTGGACATGTATTGTATGTAATTTATTATAAGAAATATTTTTATGTTAATACAAGTTGGATAGAATCCTTAAGGGTTAATTAAAGTGTTATGTCTGAACAAGATTGATTGGAAAAAGAATAACGCATATGTAGAAGGCCATTTTGGTGTCATTTTGCTAGTTAAAAATTGGTGAGTGAACTGAATTATATATGGATTTTTAGAAAGGTAAGAGGATAATAAAAGTATCATAAAATCATGCTTAATATTATAAAATTTTATAACATTATTTTTTGCAAGTCATGAGCAAGTAAGAATATTTGTTTCAAGGTTATTATGCCTATTTTACTTAGTTGGCTTAATTGTGCTAGTTAGACAATTGGAGAGAGTAACGAATGGCATGAGGGTTTGAAGAAGTGTGTGAGGGAATTAAAATAATAATAATAATAATAATAATAATAATAATATATTATTGATCATGTCATGAATATTATAGAATGGTATTGAAGGTAATCACTAAGTTTGTGTATTGATTCAAGGCATAATTATGCTTAGTTTGTCTAGATGACCTAGAGTGAAGTAGTGCATTGAATATATGTTAGAAGAGTAATGTAAAGGTTATATATGAATGATATTAATGATTTTTCATTACCGTATTTATATCTAGGAATATAAAAGTGTGAAGGATGAATGGACTCAAGGTCATGATCATGTTTATGAGTATAAAAGAGAAAGATTTATTGTTCGTCTACGTAAGAGACAAATTTGTGCTTGTATGAACTGCCAAGTTCTATGAGTTAGAAAAGAATATGTTCATGTGTGTATTATATAATAATAGATATGGAGATTATTTTGGTTGTGATTGAGTTGGTTTTTGGTCATTTATGGAGTTGTAACCTCCTTGTTAGTTGGTGAAAGCTAAAGGTCAAGTGGGTGCTTGACTCAATTAAGGGTTGGGTACTCCTTGATCAATTGGTGCTAATATAAATTGATTAAATATATCTATATGATAGTAGTAATAATATTTTTTCAAGTTGGTTTTCTACCCCATGAGGGTTTCCCACATAATTCATGTGTTATGTTCTCTTTATCTTGCATTGTTTCTTTATTCATTGCAATGAATGGTTTATATGCTTCATGAATGTTTATGTTGAATCATTAAGAGTTTGAAGAATTGGAATTTAAGTTGATTTTATTTCATTACTAATTCATTCCCCAAGTGATTATTCTTCCAACAAACATTTTAATGCATTTGGGAAACTATTGGATTGTTTTTTGTGCCTATCATTTCTTCATAATCTATATTACTTAATAACAATTAATTAGAATGATTTTAAGGATCTGCATAGACATTAACATATATTATTCATGCCTTTAGGTAATTGTGAAATTATTATTTTTATTAAACTAATTATAATCTATTTATTCATTTAGATGTGCATTGAATTCATTTTAAATCACAACAAGCACATTAGTGATGGGTGAATCCAACTATGATTGCCTTGATAGCTAGAAAAAATAAATTGAAGCATTGGCATCTATTTAATGAAATTAGGTGTTTTCTAAATTAAATTTAGTCATATATGAGGTAATAATAGTCAATTTAAATTTTTTATATTTCTTTATGTTATTTTCTACCAATTACTTTAAAATTAATGACTATCATTTGATCTTTAGGCAATCTTGTTTAAAGTTACCCTTTTAGATATTATTATAAATTTCCATATATCCATGTTTTTATTTTTATTATACCATACAAAAACTATTTTACAATTCCATACCTATCAATTTTTATCAAAAGTTGATGATGAAAGGGCTATGTGCATGCTTAGGTCAAGATTTAATTCTCAAAATATTTCTTTTAGTTGCAACCCAAATTTATTTTGTGGTGCGGGCATGTTTATGACACAACATGATACATGTAGTTAGGGTTTAAATATGTAAACACCTAAATAAAAGTATTTACCAACAATTTTGATCACTTTATTTTAAATTTTATTATCATATTTAACTTTTATGTTTATAATAGGCATAAAATTTATTTCCATGAATTGGTAGTATCCTTGTTATAACCTTCATTTTATTTTATGATAAATATTCATTAACTAATCTTTCCACTTAGGTTCCATTATTTTTTTAGGATATTTTACATCCATTAGATAATAAATATTTTATATCAAATAATGGTGAATGTTTAAATTATTTATTCATTTTAATAAATGTTTTATTTAACTATTAAAATCATATTCATATTTTAAATGAGTCAAATTTTTATCAAAAAATATATTTTGTGCCTTGAAATTTCCCATAGGAGTTGGCAATGGTGGAAGCAAACAAGGTGAGAAGTATAAATTCATCACTACTAAGGTATAAGAGACTCAACATAACAATAAAAGAATGGGATGGGCTAAACCTGATGTCAACTCCACTTCCATACATAAGTATATGTTTTTGTTTAATGCTATTCATTATTTTGAGACTAACAGTTGCTTATGGTTCGATCAAATTACCAATGAGGTTGTAGAAACATAAGCATACCAATCAAAAAATATTTAATGATTTTGTTGGCTGGAAATATTAATAAATATTTAATACTTATATTCTTTGTTACATTTATGATATTGCAGAATAAATATTCTTATTTATCCTAATTTGGTTATCATGTTTGATTCTTTTGCCTGCATTAAATGCTTGAAAACCATAAATAATATTTACAAAGGTTTAATGTGTTTCTAGTGCCAAAAAAATCTTAGATATTCCTCCTATTGTATTTTAAAAACTCTAGATAGATAATATTACGTCTTCTCAATATATAAAGTTATTTAACTTTGTCTATATTTATTTCAACTCTCTAATGCGTTGATATAGTCTGACCTAGATACCATGTTTGCATTATGATGCTACTATAATGTCATCCATCACAATAATTATTAATGAATGAAAACTAGAATTTTTTGATATCATGTTTGCATTATGATTCTACTACAATTTCATGCATCACATAAATTATGGATCCATAAAAGCTAGAATGGTTGTTTTCTTTCATCTGGAATAATTGTGAATATTTTTTTATAATAGGTATTAAAGCCACTTCACGACACTTATTTTTATAATAGACCATCAGGTTAAATATTTATTTACTCACATATGTTATTTGAATAAATTCCCTAAATTTAAGTGACTAGGAGGCCATATTTATTGGTGATAACATAGTCACATTGAATACAAACCTCATCTTTTATTTATTGAATATCCATGTATATGGTGTCAAGTGGTAGGCAAAGAAAAAAAATTCAAGGGGATTAACATTTTGATCAATTATTTAGTTTTAGCATTGGTGTATGATCTCAACCATCCAATCAAGCTAGCTCGATGTAAATCAAGTTTTAAGTAAAAAAACCATTTGGGGTATGAACATAAATCGATTAGATTACAATTTGATGAAAGCTAAAAGTTTAGAGGCCATTATAATACAAAATAAATATTTTCATTTCTATACATGCTATAATATGTAATATTTATGTTTTTCATCTACCTAAACCATCCATATGCATGCATAAAGGTGGACAACATATAATAATTTATGAATTTTTTTTATGAAACAAACTATTCTATAATGTTTTTACACAGAGGCTAATAAATTAGATAATATTTTAGTTTATATTATATTAACAATGACCATGACATGAAAATAATTCCAATATGATATGTAGATCCCAAGATTTAAATATACATTGTTGATATTCCAACTTTGTATACTTATAGTTGATCACAACTATTTATGGATTTTATAGGAATGATATGGAGGAAATGATCTAGTAAGGAAGTTAATGTGAGTTTAAATTCATTGAAACATATACTATATTTTGGAAACTTAGGCATCATGAATACCATACATATATAAACTAATATTAAAAATATGGCATGGGCAAGGGCCAATTCATTGAAAAAATGAAATGGTTATTTACAATTTTTATTCTTTTTACTTATAATTATGCTTGTTGCAAATGACCTTGTTGACCAGATTTTTCCCCAAGTTTAATTTGTGTCAACCCCTAATATTTTGAAATTTTAAGAATATTACCATGCATTCTATAAGGTTTTATGTTAGTCTATTGTCTTACTCATCCTCTCCATAGTCCTTGTTGAAGTCCACCCCCTATGCACTAGGCTAGTCAACTTGAGTCAAAGATTGGTCAACCTTGGTCATAGGTGGGCAAAGGGTCAAGTTGTATGAAAAATATCCTAATTTGGTACTTAATATGTTTAAATATGTTTACAAGTCATAAATTGGCTATAGGTTATGTATAATGTGGAAAAATGGGGCCTTTTGGTCATTTTTAGACCATTTAATGACTTGTACATATTTTTATGCAATAAAACTTGACACCTAGGTGAGTTTCAATGTGGATCATGTCAAGAATAGTTATTATTTAGGAAATAAGTATTTACGTTTATTGGATGGTATTTTTACATCCAAAATACTATTTTTGGGCACATGTATAGACTTCTCATGTCCACCATCAACTAAAAATGTGGGAAGAGTAAATCTTCACCTCCCATAATCCATTTAAATTCCTAGTTTTCAATAATAATGGAAAAAAATTCATCTGCAACTTATTTTCTTCCATTTTCACTTGGCAAGCAAAGAAAGATCAACTTCATGTGCATGGCATGGGCCATATAGGTGGAATTGGTAGGATTGATTCTAGGGGTGGATATTAATCTGAGTGTAATTAATTTTTATAATAATAAATTAATATTTGGTGTAGTATCCTTTATGAACCATCAGTTTGATCATAGATAACCTTTTATGCATGTTCAACCATGAGGGGGTCACTGTTTGAGCTTGTATTAGAATTTATTATTATGGATTAATGGATTTTCATGTTTAAAGTGTCTTCACATTATTTTTAAAATGTTTCAATTCTTTTTATTTTTTTGGAGAGTTTAATTTTTTGAGAAACCCTCTTTTAGGCTTGCAAAATGGATAGATTGCATTCACAATCATTTCATTGCTTTGAAAATGTTTCCTTCATGTTGGAGATGATGTTTTGATGCTTTGTTTCAAATAATCTTGGTTTATGATGAGAATTAAAATGTTTAATATTTCCCTTGAGGTGTTTTGAAAGCATTCCTTGCATGTTATTTGCGATTTTAGGATTTCCTTTTATGTTTCAATCATAAAACTCCACCTACAAGAGCATGCTAACATCACAAGTGTGAGTTTGAAGGTTTGACATGGTTATAAATCTCTTGGTACCATTAATGTGCATTGAAATGTTGGATGAAGCCATGTAGGCACTTCAAACATGAATATTTTGGATAGTGTTCTGAGTCCTGCCTATATAGAGGAGATGACCATCTACAACTAATATGCAAACATGCCTTCAATAGGATTCAAAATGATTGGTCAATCCAATTTAAGGCTCACTGCTATGGAAAAGATTAGACATACCTATTGATCATCCTAAGATTGTCAAGAAAGTATCAAAGTATTAATTGGAACGTTGGACTGTATTTAGGGCCTTTTACTCTAGAAACACCAAACAAAGGCCTGAGGGGTTTTTGAAAGCCTCTCAAAGTGCACCTATAAATGGATTTGAATCTCAATATTGGGTGGAGGTATATTATCTATACCAAAAAAATAATTACAAAATTTTTAAGGAGAAATGAATAAGTGGAAGGTGGACATTTAGATGCCTAAAGATGGCTAGAAAATCACTAAAATAGGGTAGTGATGTCTACAAGACAGTGATGAAAATGTTAATTGTCGTCCCATTTGGATGATATTAGACTATGATATCATGTTTAATGATGCTATTGGTTCAATGATGTTGGAAGGTAAGATAACATGAAATAAGGTGAATTCAATGTCTTCAACACCAATTCATACTCCTCTGCTCGTACATAGGATTGTGAGGAGCCTACAAGCATATAGGTTAAGAATTGTGAAATAGGCATGATAATGAATTAGGTGAAGAAGATTTTATGTTTTAAATGTAATAAAATAAATTAATGTCATCACTCCACCATTAATAAGTTTATCTTGACCTAGAAGCCATCTATAGGCCAAAAAAATGAAAAAATAGCTACCTACAGCTAGGATAACAGGTGTGGAGTAATGTGATGGACCGTATAGGATCTGTGAGGCACTTTTAGGGATAAAGGGGATATAAATGTCAAACCTAATGACTTGAGGAACCTAATAAATTTTATAAATCATTAAAAAAATACCAAATTCATGTCATTCTCACCCCAAACCACCTATAGGCAGGTTACTAAGACCTTCTCAGTCCAAGAGGATAATGAGCAATTGAATGGCATAATAATGTCAAAAAGGATAGGTTTGGAGAATTTTTAAAATATGAATAATTATGTGATTAAAAATATGTTACAAAATTCTTTAACACCCTCATTATAACCTAAAAATAAAGGTGTCTAAAACAAAGTTCCCCTGTTCACTGTCACAGTCAAATAGGGTCTTAAGTAAGAGAAAAGCATCTGAGAGTTTGATGCCCAAGAAGGGAAGGAGAATTTATAAAAAGTATGAGGTGGATTAATCATGATATAATCAAGTAAATTATATTTATATTACATCATCAAGACACCCAAGATACTTTTCTCATAAGCAAAATAGTCTCAGTCCGTACAGGCAGGGTTGGGAAAGCCTTGTCACAAGAAATGAATTTGGGGATTACACTTAGGAGAGAGGTTTAGAGTGGATTAATAGGTTAAAAAATAATTAAATTAGGTTAATTAAAATTAATTAACACCTTGGATGAATCAAATAAGTTTGGAAGGAGTATCCATGGGGAGGGTTGGACAAGAACATGCAAAAAACAAAGTTTTAAACCCCTTTTTCGATGAAATTGGGATGGTTAAACCCCATAAACATGGAATTTGACAAAAAAATTATGTATATTTGGTAATTATTACCCTTTGGAGATTATAAAATAATTAATTTAAAAAAAAAAACATGCCTAATACTCTTTCTTTTGTCTCAGAGCAGGGGCAGTCCGTTCATGCACAAGAATGGTAGTTTTGGAGAAAAGTGATGAATTGATGATATTAAGGAAAAAAAGGAAAAATAAATGATATATAATCTATATAACACATGTAATAAACTAATAAAAATTTATATATGTCTTGAGAGTAAATAGGACACCCTACACATTAAGCATTACAGTCAAGTGTGAAGGAAAGCCTTAGGGCTAGAACCCAAATCGAAGGACATGTACATTTTCAGCTTAATTTATGATTTAAAATCGATAAATTAATGTTTAAAAAGGTATTTTTTGTGCTTTAAATCCATAAAATTTCAAATATAACCATTGGATGGTCAAGAGGAGCTTAAATATGTAGTCAAGCCTATTGGCAAGGCTTAGCCCTAAAACCCAAAAAGGGTCAATTTAGATTCCAAGCTTTTGGAAATCCATTATAATTGATGGAGGAAGTTTTTAGTGTGTATATAGAGATATTAAAACCTTTATTTTGTAAATAAATTCTTTAGGAAGCCATTTTTGGCTTAGAAATCATTCAGACCCCACTAGGAACCAAAAAATGAGCTTGAATGTCAAATTCAAATGCTTAGAACTTCTACCAATATTTTCATGGGACCTTGATCCATTAAAATAATTTTAAGGATGTCCTCTAAGATCAATAAGTTTAGTTTTATCATAACTCCAATGTGCCATGTGTATGAATAAATGTTAAGAATGAAAATGATTCCAAAACCCTTGCAAACCCTTCTCAGGGACTCGACTGGGGAGAAATTGAAAATTAAGCATGAAGATGGAATGAAAATTCCATTAAACTTTTAGGACATGTATAATAATCTCCTATTAACCATGGCCCCTCCCTCAATGTAATTTTTTTGTATGAACCTATATGTAATAGGGCAAAATAAAGCTTATTCTAAACATTTTTTGTGTTTTGCAGGCACGATGAACTTTCAAGAGGCTAAATAACTTTTGGAGGAATTTTTATAAGTCTTAATGTTCATTCTATCAAGTTTATAAGATCCTAATTTCTCTTACTAATTATCTCAATTCAGCTAGTCCAGTGAGCCAACTAGGGGAGATTAGAGAAAGTGGTGAATCTTCATTTTGGGAGCCTTTTAAGGCCAATTTATTATAAATTATGGTATGAAAAATCATTACACATGTCATTCATCTAATTTTATATATCATATTTTATTTTTTAAGAGCTTAAAGGTGACAAGTGTGAGAGGTGAAGATAAAAGAGCTATTTTGAGACTACTAAGTATATCATGCATGGCTAGAATGATAGGAAGGGTCAGGAGCCTCTGCAATACATGTGAGAGAATCATAGTTACCCCACTTCTATTCATATAAATCATGAAACTTAATAATGTTTAGTCATAAATTAGTTTTACAAGACTAATCACGGAAGGTAGTTTTTTGTACAAAATGAGTTTCTTGACATTTTTAGGTTCTAAATGATTGGAAAAAATACTTGTCACTCCTGATGTTGCATGGCTCAACCCATCTCCTCATCTACATTCATTGTAACTAAGATTCTCTTTTGGACACTTGCATTTGTGCCTCTTGGGCCTCCTTTTAATCTCTTCCTCAAAGTTCTATAAATTCAGACATTTTTGGCTATTATAGGAGACCACAATTGGTATGGCAAAACCCTGCTAATATGAAATTGTATTTTGTATTTAAACATTAAATACAAGTCTAATTCTAAGTTTGTGAACTTTTTGTCTTAGTATGTGAGTCATGTATAGTGGAGCTAAGTGATAGTATCATCCTTACTCCCTTTATTCTTCATGTTTAAGAAAGAGTTCTAATTTTAACAGGTCATGTGAAGTGTATCAAAGTAATAATCTCTCTTTCAAGTATGAAATTATCTCTATGGTGTTCAATCTTCCCCTAGGTTAATTATCTTATTGGCTGTCCTAAGTATGATACCTTCACATTGAAACACTATGTTAGGATCTTTTAATGCATGGAATTGGTCTTGAAAATCATTGTTTCTTAGTATAATTATGATAGTCTATAGGATATTTTCTTGGTGGATCACCTCTATAACATAGTTTCCATTTTATGCAAACTCTTGAATCTTTTCATGAATAAGTGTTAGATTAGGTGATAGACACTTAGAAAAGAATTCAGGGAGATAACCCTTTCAATCCTAGATACTCATCTCTCCTACAAGTTCCCAAAAACTTGGGAGATGATTCAATGTTGCATCAAATTGAGGGAGCCTCATAGAGTGTCATGCGGTGCACAATTTTAGGAAAATAAACCTTTGATTAGAATTATTTTTATTTTTATCTATTTCGATTCCCTAATTACAATATAAAAGTAGGGGCAGGCCTCTATGCAATACTTATTCTAACAAGGATAGATATAAATAATAATGATTATAAAGTTTGTAATTTTCTAATGTAATGCATCCATTTGGTTAAACTCAATAGGGATTTACAAAACCTATTAGTTATATTGAACATAAATAAGTTGGGATATTACATGATGTGGCTCCCAACCACATAATGGATTCCAATCTAGACTAACTCTCATTAACACAAAAATCTCATAAACACAACATGAATTCTTCACAAAATATACTCATTATCATCACTAATTCAATAAAAGATTATAATTTAAAATCCCATGACACCAATGCATGCCATCAAACACTCTCATAGTACTTGGATAACACTCTAAGGAGGCTCCTCAAGGCTTCTCACCATGTCATCTCTCTAAATTCACATTATTCCCAACCTAGCCTAACTAAATCAAAGGAAATCAAATCATATATATATTTTATAAGGAAGAATGCATGAAATAAACACAAAGAGGCCCAAAAATCATCCCACTCTTTCAAATAAAGGTAATCTTATCAAGGGACAAGGTGAGGTCCAAGTAAATGATATGACATAGGATTCATGGGGTCATCTTTGACCAAGGACAAAGCATCTTGTAAATCTGGTACCCCATCTCATGGAAAGTTAAAAATATAAAGGAGGTAGCAATTTAAAATAGTAGATATTGTTTCCTCCACCATTAAAAACCTCCAAAAGATAATTTATTCTTTCTTTGACCATTATTTCTTATCTGTACATGATAAATTTGACCCATGCCAACTAAGTACTCAAGAATGCTATTGTGGACACATCATTAGGATGAATAGTTCTTGGCACATTGTCAATGAATATTACCCATGAATAGTGATACATAAATAGTGTTTTTCATACTCATCATTACACTCTAGTTGAAATAAAATCAGCATCTACAAGTTGTCTTGATTGTATCCATGCAAATATTTTTTTAAAAATAAAGAGAAAAGCACACCACTTTATTTTTGGGTGATCCAAGATTGCTTGAACCCTAGGATGCTCTTAAATTAAAAACCTAAGTTAAATAATGTGATATAATGACCACTTAGATGGGTTAAGTGGTAGAAACACTATGTGGGTCATGAAGGGTAATGACTATGATATCCCCATCCAACATACTAGTGCACCTAAATAATATCCTTTTTATTTCTTTATTTCTAGAATCTACGTATTGGGCATGAAACCATCCTCATGAGACCATAAACCATCATTATGGGATCAAACATCCCATCTAAAATACTCATGGGATGATACCCAACTAAAAAAGCATGGGATAAAATCCACCTAAAGCTAGCCACCTCCACCAAGATGCTCTATCACACATCTTATCAACCCATGTGAGCTCTAGACCACCACTATCCATCAACCTCTACCAAAATCCCACCTAGATTTATTAATCCAACCACCTATTAGATCATCCATAACATCACATAATATCATCACTTTCATCTCCTCTCTCATGGATACAAAATATTCCTCCACATTATCCTCATGTGAAATCACTTGCATATCTCCCATATCCAAAGTGTCTTCACAAGAACCTTGAAATCCTTCTTCAATACTTAACACATCAGGGTCTTCCATATGTGAATTTTCTTACACAACATCCCCGATCATCTTCTCCATATGTGTACTATCTTCCTCATCCATTACTTTTAATTTTTCTTTATAAGAAACATTCAAATCCTCTTGCCTTTCCTCTTCATCTATATACAATGACACATGAATTAAATATTAATACTCTTGGAAATCTCCATGGCTGAAATTTTCTTCAACATGTAACTCTTTATTGTTACATTCCTCATTCTCCTTACAATATACAATTCTAAAATCCTAATCCACATAAAACTCCCTTTGCCTGCAATTTTATTCACTCTTTGGTCACTCTATATGGATGAAAATTTATTCCATC
>JARHVA010008899.1:327500-332500 GCA_037957365.1 Torreya grandis | reverse complement strand
ATGCCTTTCAATGTAGTGGTGTGATGGTGAGCATGATGTAAGGTTTTATATTCACAACAATCTCAGTGTGTTTGATCTCAACCATCATCAGAGGAAGAATTCAAACTCTACCTGGTACAACTAGTCTTATTTTTGATAAGGTAAAGATAGGGTGATTTAGTGCATCAATAGAGCTCTACTAGCTGAGCAAGATCTTTTATAATTTTCTCTAGTCAAGGATATAATATTATTTACCATTCTTGATACCCTTTTCTTAGATCATAACCCTATTTATTTTAACTTTGAATGAACTTGTCCTCATGTTAACCTTGATTTTACATAATTCTATCTCAATATTTTCCACCTCTAGCATGAAATAATGCTGGGGAATATTATAATAATTTGGAACTTGTTCCCTTAGTCAAAGGGAGAGACTCGCTAGATCTAGTAGTGGTTTGATTCTCTATCTTTCACTTCAATCTTTCTTACAATCTATGACAAATAAGTGGTCATTTTCAGATGGCATCTACACAATTCTATAAATCATGAGTGTATCTAAGCCTCATAGGATTTGTAGTAAGTGCTTTTCAATGTCCAAATTTAAACTCAAGTGGGAAAATGGAGACATAAGCTCCAAATTAAGGAAGCACATAAAGTTAGAGGATCTCAACTGAGAGTTCATATGCACTAGTTAAGAATTAGAGACAATATTTCTAATAATTTTTTAGCCCTCCTCCATTGTAGGAGAGTTGTTGATAAAATCAAAGTTATCAAGGAAATATAGGACTCATAAAACTCCATGACATTATGCAAGACTTTATTCATAATTATAATAGTATTTTATTAGTGTAAGATTCTTATCCAGAAGGGAGGTGACTCTCCTTCAATTTCTCTAGGTTGTTCCCTATAAAATATCCAACTTTGAAAAAGTTTCTTGTGATAAGCCTTTATCTCATAGTGACCTCCATTAGGATTTTAAGTAAACAATAGTGGTCAAATATCTAGGAATTTATGGTTTCTCATGAAAGTTTTATCAAACTCTTTGGGACACCATTGGTCTTAACCTTCACCAGCTATATTTTGGATCTATTTTAATGAATTTTTTAGGTACCCTTATTAATCAAGGTAACATCAAGTTTATTCTCAAGGATGGTGATTTTAAAATTATCATAAACTAGATGATTATTAATTTGCTCATTGTCTCCTATGATATTATTGATAAATCTTTATGTATCAGGGTGAAGCACATTCTCCCTTTAATTGTTAGGAGTGAACAAATAGGATTCATATAGAACACCTTATTTCTTAATAATGTCATTATTGTTTGGGAAGTTTTAAAATGGGATAGGATTTTTAATCAAAAGGAAATGTTATTTTAAGATTGATTTTTAGAAAACTTATGACCGCATCAAGTGGCCATTCATTTTATCCATGCTACAAGCACTTGTTTTTGGACCCAATTTTTTTCAAACTATTAGTATGCTTTTTCAAGATGTGGGAAATTGTATCACTATCAATGCCACCCAATATTATTACTTTTAAATTAATCTTTCTATTTGGTAAGGATTTATTTTATCCCCTTAGTTATATATTCTTATAGTAGAAGGATTTTACTACCTCCTACCTAACTATGCTACTATGGGTATGGTGAAAGGTATCCCCCTCCCTCAGTCTAATAGACAACTTTTAAATGGTCATTTCATGTATGAATCTTTTATCCCTCTCCAAGATTAATAAGAATATGTTATAAATTCCATGGAATGTCTACACATTTTTTGTTTTGTTTTAGGCTCTTCTATTCAATGGAAGAAGATCGATTGTTACAGATAGTACCTAGGACCAAAACCTCCATGTCTCAAAGAATTTCAATGGCAATGGATTATAGTAGGAGTAAAGTTTATGTTTTTTTGTATTCCCTTTGCCTTTAGGAATTCTCCATCTGACTTATGGTCCTATGTGGTGTAGAGAGTTGAGAAAAAAGATCTTTATTTGGTTTATAAAGGTTATTTCTCTTGGTAGAAAGTTTAAAATCTGATATAATGTTTTAACAGCTATGCATATGTATTATTATTATTGTTGGGCCCCTTCTAATGCTACCTAAAACAAATTAGAAAAAAATTTAAGATTTTTTTTTGAGCTAATTCTGAGCGATATAAGGGATTCCACAAAATTGCCTAAAACATTTGCTACCATCTAAATCCAAGTACTTTCTCTTGGTGCTAAATGGATTGTCATAGGTCATTATAGGGATGAACCCTAGAATATTATTCTTCAACATTTTATCTCTTAGTGAATCCCATGTGGGAGAGAGGCTTGACAAGGCCTCAAAATTCATTCCCTACTCATCACCCCAATGCCTATTCAAATTAAGGGATCCTTTATAATTTAATGTTTATGAAAGTCTTGGGGGAAGATCAAGCCTCACCTTAGCTAGGTATGTGAAGGGTTAGAGAATGGTCTCTCCTATAATTCCCAGTCCCTATGGTGGTCTGCTTGCTTAAATTTTCACAACATTCTCTTTTCCTTAATCCCATAATTTAAAGGGTTATGAATTTTCAAAAAATATGTGAAGGTTAATAGTGATTGTTTTATAAAGAGAATAGGGTTTGGCTCACTTGGAAATAACTTTAGAACACATATAGTTTAATAAAATTAGATGTAGAGGCTATTACAAAAATTCAAGGATCCATACTTGATCAGTATTTTCATAAATTGGAGTTAATTCCCTTGTTTTTTGGTGAAAGGATTGTCATTGGCCTATGTCCACTCCCTTCCCCTGATATTATCCTCAATTGGGATATCATTTACTTAATCCATATCATATTCTAATTGATATGCTCAATATCAAATGGAATATTCATTCCAAATACGGGATTTGGGCCCATCAATTTAGCATCGTGTGGTCTACTTCTATTAAGACAAAAAAACTCATTTTTTTTTATTGTGGATTATCCACCAGGGCCTACCTATGGGATACCAACTCAAGCATCTAGGTGTTTTTAACCCCATCTTCTTGTCTTATCAACAACTAGAGACTATTAAACACCTTTTCTAGTTTTGTCCAAATGCACAATCTACATAACACTGGATATATTCCATTTTATATCCCTTTCATCTTGAATACTTCACATGGAAGATGTCTCTCTTTGGGGAATCGACTTTATTTTTTGAAAAATATAATTACTTTTAATAGATATTTTAAGCTGAAATTTTGTTTCAAATATAGAAATATCTAAATTATGCTTAATTTAATCATGAAGAGTTGAAATGTATTCTTTTTAGTTCTAACAAAATTAATATTCTCTCTAATGTTAATTTTTAGATACAAAGCCACATAGACAATGTCCATCTATAATTTAACCACCTCTAACATTTGTTATTTCACTAGGGAAATGCTTGTTACATGATCACCCAAGAACTTCATAAACTGCTACAACATCCTTCACCCCTTTGGGACAAAGGCATGGGCCATGTTGGTAGCAGTCTATAATTAGATGCATGAGTCACCCTCCACATTAGTCACCACCTCACTAGTCTTCTCTTCATGTCATGGTGGCCTGAGTGGTTCATCTAGATCAAGAGGTGATCATAGAATCTAGGGATATGCTCCCCCCTCCTAGGATGGTGATATAAGAGGTTGGGGTCTACCTCCCCAAGGTAATTTTCCATGCCTAAATCTAGTTATTTCCCTTGAAATAAATCAAAATAAGACTTTGAAATCCTATCAAAACACTAGTTGCGAGCCATTACTAGTTGACAAGGATTCTCCTGCCATGGGAGGATGGGGTGATAAGTTTTAGCATCCACCCTCTTCTCCTCCTCCCTCGATGTCCATGTTTGTTTTGGTTTCTTAAAAGTTCTGATTATCATTATTTATACCTTTCTTTGTCTACTTTGCTGGTAAGTACTGATATGATGTAATATTTCATGGGTGTGGTCATTTTTACCACTTTTTTTGACTTATTCTGAGGGATTTTTTACCATCAGTGTGATTTTACAAAACATATATCAATGATACTTTTAAAAGTGTGTTTATGTATATCAAGGAAAACAAATTCCATATCTAAAAGTTTTCATGACCAAAGAATGGTAATGAAATTGATTAAGAAGTGTTCAATGGGAATGGAAATTAGTGAATTAGATTCTAAGTTAGGACAATATTAAAAACAAACAAAACTATGAAAAAATAATTCTAACTACTTGACATGTAACAAAATTATTTGTCTACATAATGGACCACTGATGGAGAAAAAGAGACCAAATTTTTGGAGACCATAACTTTTGATCTTTAGCTCTGTTGGAGCCCATACTCACATCAAAATGATCATTTCAAAAAGCTTGATACAGCCATGAATTGAGTTATCCAATTATGGACATGTTTGATATTTTAAGAGGTCATGCATGACCATATTAAGGGCCAAAATTAAAGTCTAATATATTTTCAATATTTTTATAAATTTTTGAAATAGTTACTTTTTATACCTAATTTATATTTACCTAATATGTTAATTTTACTATTTATTTTATCTTTGGATATTTTTAGAGTTGTGCATGATTGCATGCAAAATGTATTGAAAATGATATCTACTAAAAATAACAGGCTAAGTTTTATTATTTTTTAGACTTCCAAATTTTGCATGTCAACTTTAATTCTGAGCTAAGGCTTATTTATGCATGGTTTGTAATTATTTGAATCATTCAATATGAATCAATATAATTTATTATTTTGGAAGCTTTACCTATTATTTTTTTCTTATATTGATAGTATTTGGGTTCATCATTCGGTATCATAGCAAATTTGAATATTGGAGGCATAAGAGATAGTGAGTGGTAAGAAATGGATTGCTTAGATAAACTAGTCTATGTAAGAGCTAGAGATGTAAGTAAAATAATTAAATGAGATCATGGAAAATAAAAAAAAAGGAGAGTAGAAGATGATGTTGAGGATGAAACTGATCATGAAGAGGAAATTTCCTACGGGGAAGAAGAACATGAAAAACTACCATCAATGGAGGAGAGGA
>JARHVA010008899.1:300000-320000 GCA_037957365.1 Torreya grandis | reverse complement strand
AATATAAGGATTATTAATGCCATCAATATTCAGCATTTATTTTTTTTAGACAAGCACAAGTACTAAAAAAATGGGTTTGAGCCAAGTCGATATGTCTACTAATCAATCTATCACTTCACTTTGTAAGTATATTAATTATAATTTTATCAATGGGAATAATATTAAAACATATATAAAATACAATAATCTAGAAGTAAAGATAACACAATGAAAAAAACTATATAAATCAAATCTGGAAGACAAAAAACTAGAGGGAAAGAAAGCATGAAACCATAAGGTTGGATATTATCGATAAGAAAGGTTATCCAAAGTGTTAACACATGAGAGTCCACAAGAATTTTAAACATTATAAAAATCATGAAAAATAAGTCCCTACTCACATATTAGCTAAATATAATGTAGTAAATAAGCACTATATATGGAAAATGGGGGACATGAATCACAATACCTTGATAAATTGACAATTGAAATGGAGAAAAACATTGGTGTACTTACAAAATTAATTACATAGATTTTGGAAGAGAATGATGATGCTAAAAAATGGATTTTAGATCATTGTGAAAGAGTATCCAAAAATCAAACGATGATCTAAAATATTTATCATAATCATATGACACATGAGAGATAGTCCCAAGATTCTTATGGTTTGGTAGTGGAAACTCTCCTCAAAATGTTTCAATTTATTCTAAAAATGGATTTATAAATTTCATGGATCTTAAACTTATTGAAACCCTTTATTATTACAACATGCCCAAAAAATATCTTAGATATATAGATAAATGTGCACAAATGAAAATAATATTTCTCATATTTTTAGCTCATTTTCGCACCAATAAGGCATAAAATATTGGTTTTTGGTTTTAGGGTGATGCCTCAATCCATCCACATATTACCCTTTACGACATGAATATATTTTAACACGCATCACTCATGCATTTTTTAAATTAATCCATATTCATGTGTATTTTTGACCCTTATATCTATGATATGCAAGCTATAAAATTAAAAAAAAATGATCCTTAAATTATGTATATATAAATTTATTTTTGTATATGTATGCATCAATAAGCCTTTGGTACATAGAGAGTGGAATCAAGGTTAGAGGGTAAGCGAATCTAAACAATATGTATGATTGATAACTCTCGACTCATGAAAACTTTATTAGGGTAGGTGTGTGTGTGTGTGTGTGTGTGTGTGTGTGTGTGTGTGTGTGTGTGTGTGTGTGTGTGTGTGTGTGTGTGTGTGTGTGTGTGTGTGTGTGTGTGTGTGTGTGTGTGTGTGTGTGTGTGTGTGTGTGTGTGTGTGTGTGTGTGTGTGTGTGTGTGTGTGTGTGTGTGTGTGTGTGTGTGTGTGTGTGTATTTAATTTCATATTAATACATAATATTACCATGGAAAAATTATAAATCAAATAATATAGGCACATGAAAACATGGAAAGATTACTTAAATAAACTACAACTATAATGACTATAACTATATGACATGATAATGGTCATGAAAAATTTGAAACTATATGAAATTAATCAAAGGGATGTAATAAAAAAATATTGGTATTACACACTTGATAACATCAATTTATACACATATTTACATTATTTGACTTATGCATTTAGATCTAATTCCTATGAACATTTTCCCTTACATGTTTACCAACTTGTTGTCTTAAAAAACCTTGTTTACCAGTTCACATATTTAGGATCACCATGTTTATATGAAATAACATTATAATCCTAAGCATACTATCACCAAATCTTATATTATGGATTTTTACTCTCAAGATAGAATTAAGAAATAATAAAATAGTTGCAGTATACATGATGTGTTTATTTGTATTGGTATCATCCAGGAGCCCTAAATGGTTATATTTAAACTGAAGCATCTCAATTAGGTCCAATTAGGCAAATTCAATTGTTCATTAATGTTATTAAATATCAAACAGTCATATATAAATAAAAATAAATATTTAGGTCATACACTTACTAACAATGTTACCATCTAGCACTTATCCTAGAGAGTCCTATCAAGTTTCTAAAATCCATTAGCATTATATTGATACAATACCAAAAATCACTAAATATACTAAAACACCTAAAAATATAAACCATATAGCCAATTACGAAAACAAAAATAGGATTAAATTTTCATGATGTCAAGTACCAAAATCTAATAATTAGAATGCATTCTAACATTATCATGATGATTCACACATCTACATTATTTTTTAATCCCTCTTCAATGTATTTAAAGATGGGTAAGTGCATGGAATTGGGGGCTAAAATGAAGTCTTAAGTGGATATGTTTTTTGAAAAAACCATAAAACCTTGATTTTTACCGATTATTTGAGATATGTACATGCATAATTAGGATATAATTTCAAGTCTAGTTTTTAAACTTCTAATTTTTTTTCTTGAAATGGTGAAATATAAGTAGGCCAAACATTAAAAATGGGAAAAGATGGTACTATATTTATAAAAATAATACTATATAGTTATCTATGCACCCCACCATTTTTTGAGCATTATTTTCTTTTTATTTAAACCCCTTTGTAGAAAGTTAGGTAAGATCATCTAGTTTTCAACCTATATTTTTATAAAAATAATTAATTAATATTTGTTTTTACTAATTTCAAAAGTTATTATACCATGAAATATGATCAAAAAATTATAGTCCACCATGCATAACTCCCGATGCCCCCCCACCCCCCGCGCCCCCCCCCCCCTCCCCCCCCTGCCACCAACTACCTTAAAACATATTAAAATTCAGTTTTTTTTTTTTTTTTTTTTAATAGGTATAGAATTAGGTCTAGTTTGCAACCATATGTTTTTTTTCCAATTTAGATGAATGAATTGAAATATACATAAATAAATATAATCATGAATAATTGTGGCATATATCACTACATAAGATGTACTTAGTCAACAAATAAAAGTTATTACCTAAAAGCAACAAAAATATAAAAATAAATCATGCATAGAAAAAGGAGACTTAATCAATCTTGAAGTAATATTTTCAAGGAATATTTTGATAAAATGAATATTATCAAGCATGGGATAATTTTCACTCATTTATTGTTGGTATAAAACATGCATTCGACTATGTGTGTTATAGGTCCATGCCAGAGGCTCAAGAATCCAAGCCATTCCCGAGCCTTAAGGCATGTGTTTAAAAATGAAAATATAATAACTACATATGTGGTATATACCATGTATGCATAAATACCATGCACAAAATATATTTTACTATTATTTATTAAAATTATTTATGAAATTATAGTATTTAGAACTACGTGTGTGGTATTGATGTTATGAAATTACGTAAGACGAATAGTTTAGTATTAGATTAGAATGCATAGTATATAAATAAAATAAACATTCGAGTATAACTTTACACTTTGATATGCACATTTAGTTTATCATAGTTTAAGCTCTATATTTTGTTTATATACTTTGAGGATGTTTAAGAGTGGTTGCAAACCTCTACGAGCTATAATGTAGATTTTAGGTTTTGGAGGATCTTACCATATTTTAAATTTAGTTAGACTATAGGGTTTTAGTGTTTAATACTTAACCATATTTTAAAGAGACATCATGGAAGGTATTAAGGCTACATGAAAGGATGTAGGTATGATAAAATAGTATGAAAATGTCTATTACAAATTATCATAACTCTGTGCCCACCCCATTATCTTTGTACCCCTTAAGGTATATAATCTAGTAGAAATGCATCAGTATGTTCATAATGCATACACAAACCATGTAATGCACAAAGGCATACACAACATGATTTTAAGTTATGGGGTATATTTCTAACAATAATCTCATAGAAAAAATTCATTGATCAATTGCTTCATTTTATAGATCATGGATATATCCACTATATTTATATAAATTTAAGCATTAGTTAATTTGGGAAACTAGTGATGTGATTTGGTCTAAATTGAGCCCTGTTAACCTAATTATTAGTCTGAATGATGTTAATTAATTAGGGCTAAAACCATTTGTTATAGGTTTAAAAAGATTATAGTTTAGGTTTTTTGGTTTATGATTTAGGGCTCAAGGTTTGAGGTATATGGTGTAGGGTATAAAGTAAAAGGTCTAATCATGAATGTAATTGGGGATAATTTAAGATAGTTGAACATAATTTTTACTATGGAATGTGAGTTTGGGCACAATTAACCCCAATGTCATCAAAGGTTGAGTTCATTAGTCAATAAGGGAAATGAGTTATGTAATTTGGGAAAATTTAAGACCTATAAAAATAATTATTACTATAAAGGATGTTAATTAGGGATAAATTAAATGAATTATGGGTTAGAGTTTACAATTTAGGGATTAGAGTTTAGGGTTTAGGGCTTAGGATATATCATTTAAAATTTAGGTTTTAGGGTACATGTCCTAATCATGAAGGTCAATGGGACCAATTGAGCTTGTTGAACCTATTTGTGACTATAAAATGTGTTTTGAGGCTCAATTATCCCTTATATAATCACATATTTAATTAATTAGTCAATTTAAGTAGTCAATCATGTAATTTGGGCAAAATTGAACCCCATCAACTAATGTTTTACCCTAAAGAATGTTAATTTGGGCTAAATAAATTGGTTTAGAGTTTACGGTTTATGATTTAGGTTTTAACAATTAGGGAATATGTTTGAAGATTTAGGTCTTACATTTTAAGGTATAGGGCACATGGTTTAATTTCAACGACAACTAGGGATAGTTTAAGCTTATTCAACCTATTTGCCACTATAGAATATGGTTTAGGGATTAAAGATTTTATAATTTATGGTTTAGGGTTTAAGGTATACAATTTATGGTTTAGCATATGGGGTGTAATCATGAAGGAAATTGAGGCTAATTTGAGCTCATTAAACCTTTTTATGACTATATTATGTGATTTTGTGCGCAATTAGCCCCACTACCATAACTTGTTGAGCTAATTAGTTAATTGTATAAATAAATTATGTAACTTTGGATTAATTGAGCCCTATGAAAATAATTATTACTCTTAAGGATACTAATTATGGATAAATCAATTGATTTAGGTTTTAGGATTTAGTGTTTAGGGTATTGGCTATAAGGTTTAAGTTTTAGGGTATAGGGTCCAATCATGAAGATAATTGGGGCTAATTTGAACTCATTGAGCCTATATATGACTATGTAAAGTGATTTTGGACTCAATTAGCCCCAATATCGTCATCGATTGAGCTAGTTAGTCAATTGGAGTTGTCAATGATGTAATTTGGGCTAAATTGAGACTTTTGAAGATTATTATTGCTTTACATGATGTAAATTTGTTATAGATCAATTGGATTAGGGTTTAAGGTTTTGTGCATAATGTTTAAGGTAGATGGTTTAGGGTTTAGGTTTTATTTTATATTGTCCAATTACAAAGGAAATTAAGGAAATTTTTAGCTTATTCAATGTATTTATGACTATGGGATGTGATTTTGGGTTCAATTATCCATGATGTCATCATATGTAGAGATAATTAATGAATTGTGGAAATTAGTGATGTAATTTGGTCCTAATTGAGCCATGTGAACTAAATTAATAGTCTAAATGATGTTAATTAGGGTTAAAACAATTTGTTTATGTTTAAAGAGTTTACAATTTAGGGATTAGGGTTTAAGGTAGGTGGTTTATGGTTTAGGGTATAAGGTCCAATCAAGAAGGCAATTTGGGCCAATTTTAACTTGATGAACCTATTTATAATTATATAATGTGATTTTAGGCACAATTATCCCCAATGTCATCATAGGTTGAGCCAATTAGTTAATTAGGAAAATAAATGATGTGATTTTGGCTAAATGGATCCCTATGAAATTAATTATTACTCTAAAAAATGTTAATTGGTGATAAATCAATTTATTTATGATTTAGGGTTTAGGCTTTTGTACTTATGGTATAGGGTATATGGTTGAGGTTTTAGGATACAAGGTTAAATTACAAAGGTAATTGGTGAAAATGTTATCTCATTGAACCTATTTGTGACTACATAATGTGATTTTGGGCACAAACAACCCCAATAACATCATAAATTGAGACAATTAGTCAATTGGAGTAATAAATGATGTGATTTGAGCCAAATTAATCCTTGTGAACCTAATTCTTACTCTGAAGGATGTTAATTTATGCTAAAAAGATTGAATTGGTGTTTAGGGTTTGTGATTTAGTGTTTAAAGTTTAGGTCATAGGGTTTATGTTATAAGGTTTAGGGTTTAATTATAGGATCCAATAATAATGGAAAATATTTTAATCTAGATATTAATAGATAAGGGTGGTTGATTAATCAAGAATAACTGACAAAGCAGAAAAACGTACATTTATCAAAATTTGGTAGAAATATCCATGATCCATGGAATGAAAGAAGTTAGGTGTTTTTATCTCTATGGGATTGTTGTTAAAAATGTATCTTAAAACTGTAAATCATGTTGTGTATTATTTTTTGCATTAGATGGTTCTTTTATGCATTATTGATACATTTATCCTAGATCGTATAACTTAAGAGGGGTGCAAGGAATAGGGTGGAATTTACTTGTGGCACTTTGTGAGAGATATTATCATACTATTATCACACCTAAATCCCTTCATGTTTCTTTTAAATATTAAAACCCCTAAATATGGCAAAGTCTAAAACCTTAAAACTTTCAAATATGATTAAGTTTTAAATATGATAGGATCGTTCAAAACATAGAATTTGAATTACAATTCCTAGAGGTTTGAAACCATGGTCAAAAATCCTAAAAGAATATAAATAAAATATAATAAAATAAATTTCCATATCTAAATGTAAACTTATACTTAAATTTTTATGTTATTTATATACCATGCATGCCAATATAATCCTAAATTATTTAATGTGCATGCTTTTATAATAGCAATACCACATATGTGGTTCTAAAGAATAAAACCACATATATTATTCTAATTACTAAAACTATGTATGTGGTTCAAAAGACAAACTATATATGCAATTTTGAAGACTAAAATTACATACGTGGTCCTATCTTGGCAATTAGCAAGCCTACGTGCCAGGACCATGTGTGTAATTTTTTATATTATGTACATAGAAACATTGAAATATATTTGAATGTAAAATGCGTCTGATTTTAGGCCCCCCAACTTCATGCACTTACCCACATAGGAAACTCTTAGTTACTTAGTAAGTATTGGTTGGGTTTGTCCAATACATATTTATAACCCCTTTTTATAAGTCAAACTTGTGTTAAAAGTGTAGTTAGTGTTTCAAGGCATGAAGAAGAAAAAACATATTCTACACACATTATCAATAGAAATAAAATGCACATATGTAAATCACCTAAATATGTTGGCACAATGATCTAAGGACACACATATGTACATAGTCAATTACATTAGTACTAAAATTGTTTGGATAGTAATAGATGTTGAAGGGTTATGATATTTATCGATAGTTTTTGCTTAGGTATTTAGGTCAAGTTTCATTGTCTAAGTAGTTACAAAATTAATAAAATGCATTTTAATATACTATGACATAGGAAGTGATCAACACAAACAATAAATTAGATGTGTGCATGTATCTTCTTATTTATTTTTCAATTCTAATATATTAAGTGTAATATCAACTTACCTTTTACATTTAGATTTACATATTTAATGTAATAATTTGTATAATATTAATTTAAATACTTTTATATTATTAAATATTGTATTCCATGTAACATAAATTAAGAAACTTAGTGAAACTAATATTTATTTTGAGTACATAAAACCCAATGTGTGTACTCCTTAGGTTTTGATATTTATTTCTTGGGGTTTCTTATTTATCCTACACTAGGGTTTAATATCTATTTGATGATTTCCCCTTTATAGGCAGTACTTTGCATTTTTCTTAAATTTCTTGATGTTGTGATGAGCATATTTTATGACATAAAAGAAAGTTATATCTCTTATACTTGCATGGATAAGTTTTATACTCTATGATGTTACAATTTATTATAACTAAATTTCTTTCATCCTCCACATTTGTTTTTAAAATAAAAAATAAATAAAATCAATAAGATAAAAATTCCTTAAACTGATGATGCAATTTTTAATAAAAAATGCATAAACGTATATGAAAATATCATTAATAATTTTATTCCTAATTTTAACATCACTCTAATTATGTACAATAAAATCTCACCATTTATTCAATACTTAAAATGACATAAAGAGGGCAGTTAATCACACTTTCACCTTTAGATGGGTCATTTAAATTGGGATCATTTCAACTCACATAAAAGCATTATATTTGATAATTATTTATAACTTGGAACCACTTGAGTGAACATGAAGATAATTTAATCCACACCAGCCTTGATATTTTATTTAAATTCAAGGTGGATACAATTTTGATACTTATATGTTCACTAAAATCAATAAGAAACAAAATGTTATGAATCATTTGTAAAATAAGCATGTATTATTGATTGTGAAAACCTATAAATTTATATTCTAGAGTCTTTTATTCTCATTAAAAAAAGGAATAATATAATTACCACTAATTTAGATTCACCGTAGACTCCCATACAATATTATTCAAGTTGATTTATTTAATTTTAAAGTCAAGGATAGGAACCATAAATAATTACAATAAAAGAAGGCCTTCCTAAAGAGGATAAGGTCACACATATATTTTAATATATTCATGTCAATATGAATTCATCCATGTTTTTTTACAAAATTTATTTAATGGACTCAAACTTGAAGGTTTTTTTAATCCATTCCCTGAATAATAAATAATAATCTCATGGGAATTTTATCTCATTCCTTAGTCATTACTATGGAATGAGCAAAGATTTGAAAGCCTAATCTATGCATACAAACATAAATATATCTTATAAAGTAAACCCACAAGATCATTGTTTAAATACATTAACTAGTTAGTGAAGAGTGGTCAAGAGTATGATCCAACATCAGTCTCATGTTTATTTCCAACTTGAATATTAAGGTTCCTCATCACATCATTATGGACCAAATTTGAGATTAATCACTTGTGGACCAGATAATATCTTACTTAAGGAACGTAGATAGTTCCACCCTTATGATTTATTAAAAAAAGTCCAATCCTAATAGAAAGTGATACTAAAAATGAGGATTAAAAGACATAAGTTTATCAACTAAATATTAAATTAATGATAACCCAAATTAAATACTTTTACTTGTTAATGAGCCCAAATGGATAATATGTCTCCTAATTTTATCAAGTTAAAAGTTCTCATAAAGTGACTTTAAACATAACCATGACGTGGAATGTTAATTTAAATTAATAGGCCAACTTATAAGAAACAATTCAACCATTATTCTACACATAGCTATTATTAAATATTCATAAATTACTTCGTAACAACATTTCATGAAGATGAATGACATAATAATTTCATTTATAGATATTACCCAATACAAGTGAAAGTTTAGCTAATTATTTACATTACAAAAGTACATCAATCATCCAATACATATATATATCAATGATAGATAGTTTTACATAAGTACATCAGTCATGGAACATTTAGAATACTTATTTTAAGATACCTAGGAAAACACAATCACTAACCTTGTTTCTCACTCCATAACACACACATCTACTACATCAAGATCATCAAATTATCAAGGATATAGTCTACTCAAAGAATAAATTGTATCGCAATGGTATTACCAAGGATCATTGATAAATGGGAAAGATATCATACCACCAGAACATGATATGCACATATAATTAGTTTATAGTAAAAAAAATAGTTTCTAGGCAACCAAATAATATCAAATGAAAAGAAAAGAGATAGAACTTCAGATAGATTTAGAGGATGATCCATAACTACAGAGTTCTCAAATGACTTATTACCTTCATTCTTTAATGATGGATAAATGTGTCAATAATGCTAACATGATTTTCTTCTTCTCGATAACATTCCAGTGATTGAATCAATCTTAAATAAAGTAATCCCAATAAAAGACTAACATTTCAAGTTATACATTATGCAACCTATTCCAACTATAATCTAGGAAGCAATTATCATATATTATTATTGAGAACAAAGATCAACATAAATAAGCTTACAATCTCAAATAACATTAGTAACTTTCCCTAATATCTTACTAATGAGTAACATATATCAATGTCTCACTCATCACATATCATAATAACCATATAATTAAGACTTGTCCTGAGTACCAATAGTACTATAATTTGTCATCCCAACACATTGTCTGAACATAATAATTATCTTATGAGAAGGTTTTATTTATCCCCAAAACTCAAAAATGTTGGTGCCACTTTCAAAACAAATATGAAGACCACATTATATGAATAGAAACATAGATAATGCTCTTTGACAATTTAATACCTCAAGGTTAAGCCCTTGTTTATTACTAAGTAAAATGACTCATTCAACATTAAACAATATGGATCTATTCTTCTAGGAAACAAACCCTTAAAATCACATCTTCTATGCTATATAGTATTCAAATCATATGACATTTTATGTTAAATTATGTTTCACCGAACACTTATGATGCTACTTAATTTATTATCATATTAGATACACTAATAAAATATTATTTTATAACTATTACCACAAATGATGTGCTAATATCCAATAGTAATATATCCATTTTAAGATTAAAAAACACCATCAAATAAACTAGAAGGTGTTGGAAACAATTATATAAGAACCAATGTAAGAAGTAAATAACCTAGATTAGATAAAGAAATGTCAAATTAATTCAATCGAATCAACTCAACTAAACAAAAGCACTATAATTTGCATAAATGAGCTAACTACAACTTACATAACAATCAACTACTATTGAATAAGTAATATATCAACTCGGTCATATAAATAACCTATCATCAAATACAATTATACAAAGAACCTACTATATGTACAGGGTAAAATAACTAAAACAAAAAATCCTATTTTTAATATAATGAATCCACTACATCCATGAAATATCAAAAAAAAAAAACATTTAAAACCATAGAATAAACCATTTTACATAGTAAGAGTCAATATATACCTATATAAATAGCACACTAGTCATAGATGATCATTTATATACATTCTTAACTAAATTATCATTGAAAAGGCTATAAAATATATAATTTGTTATTAAGTTTCCAACCAAATTTGAGTAAAAGTTGTTACATCCATGCAATAAACCATCTTTTTATATTTCCAAAATAGTTACAGTCATGCATAATTTTATATATTTAAAAAATAACTACAGTTGTGCATACTTTGCTATATTTAAAAAAAAAAAAAACCATACATATTTTTCTATATTTCTAAAATAGTTACATCCATATAATAACATATCTCACCAATAACAAACAAAACTATAACATCAACAACCTATTTCAATTAAAGTATTTATTCAAGGATATTAATCATATATTATTGCCTTCAACATGGAAAATATTTCCAATTGTAATGCATTTCATATTAGTATCAACATATCATCCTTCCATTTTCATTAGCATATAAAAAACAAATGAATAAAAATTACCAATAATAAGGAACCAAATGACTTCGTGGCATTCTACAAAATAATTGCCAATACATTTCATTGAGGCATATTAACAAATAATTTGTAGACAAGTATTTTCAAGATAATCTGATAAAAAATAAGAAACCAAATAATAATCCAATCAAATATGAAAAAAAATAAAGGCGTGGACTTTCTCATGAAAATAAAAACCATATTGATCTCTATAGACTCTTACCCAAACAAATATACTCTAGGCCATGGAATTCAAGACATATATAAATTCATATAGATATGTGTTAGGCCATAGAAAAGAATAAATCAAGAATAATTAGGATACATACCTTCCCTAAGCCATATTAATAAAAAAAAATCTTATTTCGAATTAAATCTAGCCTAGGCCATGGAGATAACAAAACAAACATAGACTTAAAGCAAATAACTTATCATTTACCCATATGAGCATACAACATATAGATATTCCCTTGTCCATGACATAGGCTCATAACAATATATATCAAAGTGTACTCATATGGTCTATAGCCATTTATGGTTTATAAATTGTTTACAACACCAAAATAATGATTTAAACACATATATTTTGTCAATAAAAAGAATAACATCATTTTTTATGATGTGTTTGAGTTTTTTATTCATCCACCTTATATCCATTTCCACGATGTCACATCATATTATTTTAAATAACTTGGTGGAAATATTCCCATAACCATAATTTTTCAAGGAACACCACCTAATAACCCTTATTTCCTACTCAAAATATCATATATTTAACAACAATATAGGCCTTTTGTTAAAGACAATGTGCAATCTAAACCCTATTGTGCACAATATTCTTTTTCTTCTTAAGGGACTCAATGAAATAATATTATCATGAAAAATACAAAATTAAAACATAATTAAACACACAAATATCATGACCACACCCAAATACATGGTCAAATCCAAGAATAAATAAACATGGGTCAAATACCTTTATTTTATTTTACAAGGAAGAGGGAATCACATAATGATTATAAATCCCTTGGTAGAGGTGATTAATGTTAATAATGATCAGATGGAAAGTTTTAATAAGAAACTTCATGAGGCCTAGATTTGTTTAACAAGTTTAATCTAGGATTATAATTATATGAATAAAGAGTTTTCGAAAACAATCTAGTCTTTCTCTCAAATAGCTAACACTAAAGAGACCCCATTGAAATAAAATATCATGGAGGCATTGACTTCTTCCTGTAAGCTACCCCAAAAATCCCCCACTATTTAGAACCTTGTGAGAGAACAACTATGGAAGAGACCCAAATTGGTCCTACTTAAGGAGGATGTGGAAGGCCTAGGAAGTAGAAAGATGGATAGAGTCACAAAGAATAGATATGTTGCATTGGAGAAGGTGAGTAAGGATGCAAAGGTTCCTATGAATGGATTTCACCTCATGGAATAGATTTAATATTTAATTTTCTTTTATTTTTTTGCTCTGCATGGTTAACTAGCTTCTATTTCTATTATATGGTTTTGTCTTTTGGCACATGGGGTTTCCTCCTTTTTACTGTACTTTTTCTCTTTTCCATCACTCTTAGGAATCATTTTCTTCTACTTGAAAGCTTAAGATTCTTACTCAAATAACACATTATTTATAATTTGTTGAGCATAATCAACTACAACATGATGACAACTTCATAATAATACTAAATACATTCATAATGTTATAGCAAAGGACACTTCTCTATAGTTTCTAGTGGGTGTTTACACACCAACAATACATGAGTTAACATAGTAAGAAATATAATTAATAATGTAGTGATAAACAAGTAGATAACAATTATATCAATTATTCCTAATAACTATTATAAATCATGATAACCTAAAGTAACTAATACATATAAATCATATAGACATATTGATCCTTAATTATATAAAAATTAAATATTACTATTTATGTTTTATGATGCCAATTATGGATAGGTGTTCTCATTCTAGAACAATCCAAAATGGTATGTAACATCCTACCCCTAAAGAAGACATCATCCTAATGTCTTGGTCAACATAGGATTAATTAAGAAAAATAAAAATGAAAAGTTTTGGAGGATTTTCTTAAAATTTTCCATCTAAACTATTGATCAGGAAGTACCTTTGGGAAACATGCATTTTTTCATATGTCACATTATATTTATTTGACTCCCCATAAATGGAAACCAACAAGGTTCATTATTTTTCTTTTATATAGCTGATTACTTATAGTTTATTTACCATAAATTCTCATTCTTATCAAGTCTTATCATTGTTATGATCATCAAACATATATAGGAGATCATTAAAAAATACAAAAGTGGATAGGAAGAGTTCCACAATTCATCACTTAGGTTTATTGGGCCTAATTATTTACATGAAAGGGTGAGCATTGATTAATGTATCATATAATCATTCCAGAAATAGTATTGACATCATTATTTTTATCTCATTATGTAAGCATCAATTAATCATAATAATGTAAAACAAGTACATATCAACACACAAATCTGGTTTAAGAGTACAAGAACACAACATTTCAACTTTAAAATACAATGATGTACTTATATAAGCAATTATTAAAACCAACTATTTTATTGTTGTCTAAGGTAAAATGAATGCTAAATTAGGACACAACCATTTTCACTTATACCAATAAATATAATGATGTGCACTTACACATAAATAATAGAGCTTTCATACTTATAGTATTATCAACCACTATTTAACGATTCTATACAATAGAATACTACACCAATGTACAATTTTTATATATAACAATAAACAAAACCATCTACTATAAATATGTCTAACAATTTTCTTTTCTAATGTTGTAGCCACAAGTACCTTTACAAAACCATATAATGGTGTTTATTTTCATTAATGTAGTAGTATCACTATTGAATCAGCTTGATCCTACTAAATAATATTACATTTCCATCAACCCTATTTAGTGGAAAAATAAGTTGATTTATTGGGACATTTCCTCCAACCTCCTCTCCCCAATGGGAGTGATTCACCATGCATTTCCATGCCACTAGGAGTGATTTTGGTTCATACACAAATATCAAAACAATATGTTGTACATTCTCTATCATATACAACAATCATGTAGACTTTGGAATATGTCCTCTATCCAATATGTTAGATTCACTTCCATGTGACTTTGAATGGTAAAATGGATAGAGAATATATACAACTATAACATTACTTTAGACAAAATTTTTAATTGTAGTAATTAGTAATTTATGATTCTAATCCATACACACCCATAATCTATATTAAATAAATCATCATATGAGTTAATCGATAATAAGTACTTCTACAAATGTCTCCAGCACTTTATTACTCATTATTCTATAATGTGGAGGATCACTGATGAACTAAATATAGAAAATAAATTAACTATACATAGGAATACATACCAAATAATTCGAATAACAATAACATACTTATGAATGTCATCAACAAGGGATATAATAACACAATAACTTCAATAAAAAAATTATAGATACCAATAAACAACTCATTAGATAACTCCAAACATGTGCCATATTGTGTTTTTTACATGAATGTTTACCAAACTCATGTCCTAAGGAATTAGAAGTTATCCTATTGATGCCTCATTGTAATACTTAGTTGTCGTAATAAAAATTACACATGAAAAAATTATTTCAATATAGATATTTATTATAATCATGTGTTTGTTAATAGAAAATGATATTGAATAGAGTAAATGACTTTTAAAGGATATTATGGCTTACTTTAAGAAAATTAGCATGCGAGTTACAAAATTTAAAAGCATAATCATATCATGAGCACGTATAGGAAATAATATGTATATTCACTCAAGGTCAATACCATCTATATCCTAAAATAAACTTCTCTATAATGAATGCTATCAACACTCATAACAACCCACTTGCTTGGATGCTACCAACATGAAAGTTGAAATCATATATGATAAAATCATCTAGATAGAAAAAAGAGTCAATAAATTATTTTCCATGAGAATAGACAAAATGAAGTTTACCCACCTTGTATCACCAATGCATCCTTCAAGGTGAAGACAATACCCAATACCTTCTATCTACATGGATAGGTGTTAAGTGTAACCCAATAATGCTCTTGGTCCATTATGTATAGTTTGATCCTTTAAAATAGATATGAATTAATTTAAATTTAAATGATTTATATATTGAAACTGTGTCTTATCAACACTATCAATCACATTCTCATGAAAGAGAAATTTTTGTTGAGTGTTAGAACCTATTAATCAGATACCACATGTAACATCCTTATGATTAGGTACTAGAAAAACTCACCAGAATTTTTTCATTAGTTACCATGACATAGAGAGGGTAGATAATCACACTTATACCTTTACATGGATCATTTAAATTGGGTTCATGTCAACTCATATATTAGCATTATATTTGATAATTATCTACAACTTGGACCGATTTGAGCGGACATGAAGACAATTTATTTAATACTAACCTTGATATTTTATTTAAATTCAAGTTAGGTACACATCAGGTACTTATATGTCCAAGAAACTAAATGGAACAACAATATGATTCAATGCATTGATAAAATAAGATGTCAAAATTTTCTATGAAAATATACAATGTTATAGTCTAAAGTCTTTTAATCTCATTATAACAAGCAACAAGATAATTAGGATGACCTCAAATTCACCTTAGACTACAATAGAATATTATTCAAGAACATGACAATAATGGAGCATGTAAGATGTATGAGATTGCATGTTGTTTTGCCCTTACAGTTTTGGGCACAAGCTGTTGACACTGTAGTGTACCTGATTAACAGAGGACCCTCTACAACTCTGGATGGTGGTATTCCAGAAGAGGGATGGACAAGTAAAAAGGTTGATCTGTCATATCTCAAAGTTTTTGGTTGTGAAGCCTTTGTGCATATAGATAAGGAAAATAGAAAGAAGCTTGATGCTAAGTCTATGAGATGCACGTTTATTGGCTATGGCTCAGATGATTTTGGTTACAGATTGTGGAATCTAGAAACTAACAAGGTAATCAGGAGCTGTGATGTTGTTTTCAATGAAAGAGTGATGTATTGTGATCAGCTAAGGAAGTTGAATTAGTCTGAACAGAGCAATGGCGAATTGGATGAGGTGAAAGTCCAAGATGAGCTCACAGGAAAAAGAAACAATCACTTGCAGGAAAACACAGAGACTAACATCGGTAGGTTAGGAACCAGCGTCGGCAAGACAGAAATCGGCATCGGCCATACAGAGACCGATGTCGGCCGTACAGGTACCGAGGTCGGTCAAGCAGAACTGACGTCGATCAGTAACAAGTCTGCAGGTGACCGAGGTCAGTCACTATCAGAGAATTTGGGTGGACAGTGTGTTGTGGACGAGTCTCAGGCACCCATCAGGAGGTCAGAAAGGGTGAGTAAGCCTCCAATTAGATATTCTCCTTCTTTATTTTATTTATTGCTAACTGATGGTGGAGAACCAGAGAGTTTTCAAGAAGCAATACAGGTGGAGTCCAAGAGTGAGTGGGAGCGTGGAATGGTTGAGGAGTTGGAGTCCTTAAGAGAGAACCAAACATGGGATTTGGTTGAATTACCAGCTGGTAAGAGAAGACTCAAGAACAGATGGACCTATAGGTTAAAGGAAGGTGAGAATGGACAGATGAGATACAAGGCCAGATTAGTGGTAAAAGGATTTGGATAAAAGCCAGGTATTGACTTTGGTGAGATTTTTTCTCCTGTTGTTAAAATGACTTCAATAAGGGTTGTATTGTCTTTGGTTGCTTTTGAGGATTTGCATCTTGAGCAGCTAGATGTTAAGACATCATTTCTTCATGGAGATTTGGATGAGGAAATTTATATGGAACAGCCAGAAGGATTCGAGGTCAAGGGTAAGGAGAAGTTTGTGTGCAGGTTGAAGAAAAACTTGTATGGCCTCAAGCAAGCTCCTAGGCAATGGTACTTAAAATTTGATAGGTTTATGACTGAGCATGGCTACAGTAGGTGTCAATCAGACCATTGTGTGTATTTCAAGAGATTTTATAATGGTAGATATATTATTCTATTGTTGTATGTAGATGATATGCTGGTTGCAGGATCACACATGCAGGATATCTCTGAGCTTAAGGTAAAATTAGCTCAAACATTTGCTATGAAGGATTTGGGAGTAGCAAAGAAAATCCTTGGCATGAGCATTAAGAGAGACAAGAAAAATCACAGGTTGATATTGTCTCAAGAAGATTATGTGAACAAGGTGTTCAAACGGTTCAATATGCAGGATGCTAAACCGGTAAGCACACCTTTGGCTGGACATTTTAAGTTGAGTAAAGAACAATTTCCTAATTCATATGATGAGGTAGAGTACATGAGTAAGGTTCCATATTCTTCCACAGTAGGGAGTTTGATGTATGCAATGGTGTGTACTAGACCAGATATTGCCCAAGCAGTGGGAGTGGTAAGTAAGTATATGGCCAATCCAGGTAAGGAACATTGGAAAGCAGTTCAGTGGGTCCTTAGATATCTGAGAGGAACCAACAGTAGGCACTTGTGCTATGGAGGTTCAGATACTTCTCTACATGGTTATGTAGATTTAGATATGGTAGGTGATTTGGATGGTAGGAGGAGCACTACAGGTTATGTTTTTACTATAGGTGGAACATCGGTTAGTTGGATATCTAAGTTGCAGAAGGTTGTTGCCTTGTCAACTATAGAAGCAGAGTATATTGCAGCCACAGAAGCTAGCAAGGAGATGATATGGATGACACGGTTCATGGATGAGCTTGGTAGGGAGTATGAGAGTTGCAGATTGTATAGTGACAGTCAGAGTGCAATCCATTTGGCTAAGAATTCAGCCTTTCATTCAAGAACAAAGCACATATAGCTAAGGTATCATTTCATACAACAGGTATTGGAAGATGGTGAGTTGAAGCTGGAGAAGATACATACAGATAGGAATCCTACTGATATGTTAACCAAGCCAGTTACAAAGGAGAAGTTGAATCTTCATTCAACTTCTGTTGGTCTTCATGATTGAGTTGAAGATGGAAGAGCTAGAAGATGTTGTTGTACAGGTACTGGTGTAGCTGTTTATCTCCAAGTGGGAGATTGTTAGGGTGTGGAGCTAAAAGCTTCACCAAGGAGCATTAATTATCAAGTTTGGGTCTACAAAGACACCGGCATCAGTCAAGAGCGACCGACATCGGTCATAGGTAGTTGCAGAGACGCTGACATCGATAGAGGGTCGGCCGACGGTGGTCACAGACAAGCAGCAGGAACCGACGTCGGTTACCTGCATGTCCAGAAAGCTATTTCCGTGGATAAAAGCGAGTGTTTGCATGATAAGTTTGAGTTGAAGTCTCAAGATTGCGTCTCTATTATTGGCATTACTATTTTTAGATCCCTTGTTCAAGTGGCTTAACTGCTTGTTGGTTGTACATGCTCAAGTCTCCTAATTCTATATGTAGAATTAGATCTTCCTAGCTTATTGTAGTTTTGTAGTGGATTATTGTAGTTGGGTGAATTATTGTAGTTGGGTGAATTATTGTAATTCATTGTGTGAGAAGAACAGTACAGAATTGAATCAATCCAGGCTTGTTGGAGTTGATTGTTCTTGAGAGAGAGAGCTCTTGAGGAATAGAGATCTATTGAGAGATCTATACATCTAGGAGAGGTGTGGAAGAAAGAAGCTTTCTTCAATTGTATTCCTTTTGTAAAGAGTTTGTTAATAAAAGTTTTCAGGGTGTTTTCTTGTATCTCTTGTTCTTGCTATTATCATTCTAATTACTTGTCAATCTGGTTTAATTCCGCGTTTATTGCTGTCACAAATGTAATCTATTGTTGGATTGATCCCCCAACACAAGGCATTCTATGAATAAATGTTTTACCTTGAAGAATAAGATCCAATACCTTATTGATGTCCAAAAAATTAAATTTTATGATCCTCCAAAGTAGTTAAGTTCATAACTTAGTGATCCCAAGATACCAAATATTTAATAATTCTTTGCAAGACTATTCTAAAAAAGAAAGAACTAGAGGTGTAAATGGAATACAATTAACATCCTCCTCTATCACATTATGGGCACCCATTATATGGGATTATTGGTACTTAAACATGGAATATACCTCCTATGGTTAAGAGACATTCTATTGTCTTTAATGATAGTGAGATTAAGACTGATGATTCAAATCTTAATTATTTATTCATTCAAACATACATTGATAAAAAAACCTATATGCAGTGTCATGACTAATAATGGTAAAAGTAAAAACATTTGTACCATGATATTACTTATCCAATTGGGATATGCCTAGTCTAATTTACAACCCTCTACCAATTTAGTTAAATTATTAAATGGGGAATCATAATAGATAATTTATGAAATAGACTTAGCTTTACATGTGGGTCCTGCACATGTGGTTACTACCCTTTTAGTTATAAATTTTATATGTGTCTTA
>JARHVA010008899.1:290000-295000 GCA_037957365.1 Torreya grandis | reverse complement strand
TCTTTGGCATCTTCACATAGGCTTGATAAACCTAAGATTATAGTGGTTAGAAATGATATACTTGACACTTCTATGGATCTTACCTTGCATTCTTAGACTGTGGACTTTGTACCCACATATATTCATACATCTTCATCCACCATGCCTATTCATTTTAGGTGTATTTATGATCATTCTTATCACTATAAGAATTATTCTTGGCAAAGACACTACATACACCATTCCTTCACTATTCGTCTTCTTTGACTACACATTTCTCCTCCTTATTAATACTCCTTATTGTTTGAGCTCCTTGATTAGGGAGATGTGTTCATTTTGAGAATTCATCTCCTATTACACATATGATGTATTCCACATATTGATTTCATTATGGAGTTATTTGCATCACTTGGTGATATTGTTGTATGATGGGACATTTTTTTGTAGTCACACTGAGATTCATGTAGGTTTTTTATTTTATTTGTGTGATCTATGATTGAGAACTTTATTCTCTAATTCCAGGAATATCCCATTATAACTAGGGACATCATTACTAAGATATTTCATATCTGTATTTGATTGTTGATAGTATCCTTCAAATTTTTGGTGGAGCTTGTTCTCCTTTCAGATGTAGCTAGTCTAGTGTATCCCAATGTCAGTATTTTAGTCTTTACATAGTGGGATTGGCCACCTCATTCAGATGGTTTTTTAAGTTAATATACCCATTTAAAAATTATGGGGGTGTGTTTATATTGATTTAGGTGTTATGGTCATTGTTAATTCATACACATTTTCTTTTGGATCAATTTGATTGAGTGCATCTCTTGTTAGATGGGTTTTATTCCATCAAGTGCACCTACTATAGGTTTGTGTTGATATTTTGAATCATGCTTCCTGAGATGTTTAATAGAATATTTTATATTCTTCACTCTCACTATGGTTATAATATTTTTTGGGTACCTTGTGGTGATACCTTTCATCCTTGGTAACTCTTTTGCTAATTTGGTGATCAGTGTTTTTATAGACTGAGTCTTGTATAAAGTACCTATTCTTATTTGACTTGGCAGCTATAGTGACTCGACATCCATGTAATCCAATAAAATGGATTGGTTACCATAGGGACACTTTGTATTTCACTCTAATTTTTACATGGGTACCTAATCATGCCTTGTTATCGAGGCCTATTTAGTCTCTTTGTTTTCTCTTTTCTTACTCCTTATTTTGCACGTAAAGGAGGGTGTTAGATTAAGCATTAAGCTTAATTAAGAGTTGTTTATTTATTTTATGTATGTTGAATATTTGCATATATATTTTATGCATGTAAATAATCCATATCAAATAATCTTGGTTTCATGCAACAAATTATCATTGCATGAAACCAACTCATTTTTCTTATTTACTAGGCACTCCCTATTATTCTCATATGAAGCTGGTGAAGAGAGAGCTATAGATTTTTATTATTCTTTTGAGGAATAATGAGATTGGACTATGGATAATTATTTATGTGTGTCTACATATTATCTCCATGATTATTTGGATGTGGTAATTATGTTTTAGGAGTGGTCTTACATAATTATGAGTTCATTCTAAACTCTAACACCCCTTATTTATAGTCTCCTTAGACCATTGTATTTTGAGTGACTTTGTATGTGTGTTTAATTTATTATCTATCTTTCATTTTACCATATTGATGTTTCCATGATATTTATCGTTCATATTAGGCCTTATTATGATCTTAATTTATGTGTTATAATGATACATTTAATTAGAAATGTTCTCTTATATGATGCATAGTTCATTCACATTTAAATGGTTGTCTTATCCTTTTGAGGTGAGGTAACTAACATTTTATATTTTACCTCACCTAAAAGGTGGGGAATATCAGTGGGTGAATGCCATAGAGGAATTGTTTCCACATTCACAAATTTAGATTCAGTGGGAACATGTTGTAGAGACATGGCTTCCACACATTGACAGTTTCATATATGCAGTGGGGACATGCTATGGAAACAAGTTATCCAAACTTATTTACTATTAAACATACCTCAATCATAGTAGGGAATGTTTGGAAACATGTTATCCATATTTACACTTATATTAATTTTTATATTTCTCTTATATAGTGGTGGCATGTTATGGTAACATATCACCCAAAATTTTTCAAATTTCCAAATTATCCAAATCATAAAGTTAATGAAGAAGATACACATTTCTGATATAATTATATACATTGGTATCATTTTTACACATAATTTTAACATGAGACATATATAAGGTATATATGTAATGCAATGTGCACCTAATATTATAAAATTAAAATTAGTTTTAGATTTAAAAGACTTTTAGGGACTATCATAACCTAGCATGTTGTGCTTTTAAAAATTATATTAAACCAATCTAATGTAGTAGTTGTTTCAATTTTTGGTATGGTTAAGGTGATTAAATGACTTACTATTTCCATTTTTTTAGGCATGACATCATTATATCATCCAAAATCACCATTTCGATAATGTGAGTTGATGTGGTTCACTCATACTCAACTTATTATAGCCTAACTGATTGGTTTGTTGAGTTGAGCTAGTCTAAACTACTAGGTGGCAATCCACATTTTCTATAAGGTTGGAGGCATGGACCCTCCTATCTCTCTCTCTCTCTCTATATATATATATATATATATATATATCCTTATCTATATGAACTTTACGTATTTATATAGTTATCCTAATTTTATTTTTAGTGATTCATAATGATACATATTTCAAATAAACTTTATATAAGATAGTTGCATCGATACATATGTGTACTCCTAAAATCTTAATTTATATAAATTTTAATCATTTTAATAATTTTAATTTCAAATTATTTCCATTGATTGTATATTGTAACATGATATTTTTCAATTCAATCATAAACAAGACACTGAAGATGGACTCAAGAAAAGTCAAGGCTTGTCATACATACCCATGTACACATTTATTTCCTTTAAATGAGCAATTTCATTAATAGATTAAACATGGTAAGAATGTAGACAATATCTACTAAGTATATAACACCTAAATATTATACACTTGGAAAATACAGACCATGGATGTTACTCTCCTTTTAGACCCTTATTTCTTTTGTAAGTCTCATAAATAATCTCTATTATGCCCCTTGGACTATATATTAGCTTGACTAGTCTTATATTGATGACCTAACCCTCGTATCTTGCCCATAATATATAAAAATTATTTATTTTCCACCTTTACAAGTTATGATCTTGTACCTATGTCACTTCTCCTTGGACACTTGTATATCAAAGAGATACCTACATCGACATAGGTGTCCTATACTAATCCAAGTGTCTAATGCCTTAAAATCATCTAGTTTTTAAATTAAACATATTTTAATGGTTGACCTATGTGATATTATGTTATATATTCCACAAAGGTATTTATATAAATACAAGATCAACCCTCATTCATACCTCACCTATAAAAGAACAAGAACATAATAATGTAACATAACAAAGATCATTTAATTAAGAAAATCTTCACTATTTTATCTTATATCCATATCAATCATAAAGACAACACATATACAAGTCTAAGGTATTAAAGGAATATACCAAGAGCTATGTTAGCCTTGTTATAAGACATGCCACTTTATACATGTCACATATTTCATCATTCATACACAAACCAACATCTATGGGATGAATACATATGTCTAAGGTCCCCTTTAAAGTATTGGCTATACAACAAACACAAATTAATAGAGGGGTATCTGGGGTAGCTTCACACCATGTGAACACTAACACATTTTTTTGCGTAACCAATGTTTTTATAATTTATAAGGAGTGACATTTCATGACTCAAATCTAAATGCACCATAGTGAACGTGATGAAAAACCCATAAATATCCAAGTGTTGCATCATGTTCTTATAGATATTTCATATAAGACACCTGCATCTAACCCAAATATTAGCATCAATTCAACTATCCCATATTAAATCAAGTGTCTATGGTTACATAAAAAATTTATCTATAATTTTAAAATTATTCCATAATGTTATTGTAGTATGTCTCCTACATCTTCCCAGTTTACAGACATATTAAAATCAGAACTAGATAAGTATCTTATTTCTCTGTCATTATCATATCTAATGTAGCTGTACTTTTCATTTTTATCATATCTTAGTATAATTAATTTGGTATATGTCCTATATAAGTTTTTAAATTAATTGGCATGTTATAAATCTATTTCCCATGTTTGTGTTTATTTTTTTATAAATATTTTTAACCTTATCTATCCCAATATGATCTATGTGCAAATTTTAGGGTTAAACATAGAATACTTATCTATGTATAAGATTGAGTGAAATAAAATACACAAATAAATCATATACATGTGAATGAGTATAAATATGAGGTGGAACATATATCTATATTTAATTGAGATGCTACCAATAGATTCTTGAATATATTACCATTATAGGGGTCTAAGCTTTGTCGGTAACATGTGTGTAGTTTTTTTTATTCTCTTTTTTAATTTAAGTAATTGAAAATGTAACACAAATATTTTTTCATAGATTGTGTCATAATGAGAAACATAAATCATAAATTAGATATGTGCATCTCTCTTCCTATTTATTTATTGATTCTAAGTATGGTAACTCAAATATCAATCTTATTTTTTACATTCAAATTTGTATGCTAATACACTATTTTTCATAATATTAATTTTAATAGTTTTATCTCATTTAGATTTAATTTATCACAATATAAATAAAATTATGAATAAAACTTAGGAGATAATTAAACAATAATTTTTAGGAGTGTGTTTATGTATCGTGAGGAGCACAAAAAAAATTCTAAATTTTTTCATGATAAAATGATGAAAATAAAATAATATGGAGGGTCCAATTTGAAGGTGAATACACATTTAATAATTTAATATATTTAAATGATTAAAATACATGAAATTATGAAAAAATAACTACATCTACATGGTTTTTATAAAAATTAGCTATTTACACTTA
>JARHVA010008899.1:252500-285000 GCA_037957365.1 Torreya grandis | reverse complement strand
TCCTTATCTCAAAGTATGTACACACAACATTATAACTAATAAAACCATTAGAATAAAATATACACAAAGTTTATAAGCATAAATAACCAAGAAATAGAATACATTACCAAACTTTCCAGTTTAATTCCAAATTTAAAAAACAAGTTGAATCAATATAAATCTCCTTATTTCTACTCTATATTCTCCTTTAATCTCCTTCATCCTCATCTTCATGCCTTTATCTTACAAAAGTAAATTTTTATCATGTTCCATTACTTATTCATGATTTTCATGCTCTTGTTCACCTCAGTCCATAGTCCATGAAAAAATACACATTTTACCATTTCATCCCAAGACTAATCACTAGTTATTTTCCAATAATCAAGCTTAAGATATCCTTAATTCCAACTTAACTTGACATTTTACTAATTATTTACACCTTTAATATATTAATTTTAAAGTTATGAATGCTACTCTATGTTATAAGTTTGAGTAATCTTACTCATAGTCCACTTTTTAATCATATACAAAATGATAACTATACCTTCAATTCTTAACATAATTCATGCATGATAGCTATATTAGGCTTAGATATTATTTTAATATTTTAGGATAATTTACTCTCCTTAAATATCTAATAAAGGTAATTATCTCCTTTTAAAACATCATTATCTTTTATATATCTAAATGATAGACTAATCAAATATTGATTCCAATTATAATAGGATAATTGTTTAAGTCAGTTACTAGTGTATCTAGGCTATATATGTATTTATTTATTTTAATATCTGAACATATATTAATATTATCGAATATAAATAATAGTAATCTTAAAGTTCTAAATCATTTTAAAGACATTTTACTAGTCTATAAAAATAGTAATTAAATATCTTCTAATATATTTACATTCCCATAAAGATACAAAAACATGAGTAGAGTAACCTTATATAATCATATTGCATCTTAAACACTAACCATGTGTATAACAATTGCATTAAATATTTATTCCATATCTATGTACTAACATTTAAATAATGCAAACTATAATGTCTAATTGCAATTAACTTTCAAAATATACTAATTCAAACATATAATGCATACAACATATTAAAATCTAATGTGGTGTGTTCATGGTTCTTGGTTGTTACTCTATTTTCCTTAACCATATTCATATACGTCACCCTATCTGATGATAATCTCCTTGCATCATGATTTGATGGATGAACTCTACTACATCCAACTCACAACAAGAAGGTAGTTAGTCAAGTATATCAAGATACATAAAAAATAATGCTATAACAACAAATGTATCATAATTATTATGTATAGAATTCATAATTATCCATCTCATAATAATTAACTCATGAAATCTAAGTAATGTACATCCATTTCATAATAGCATATGAATTAAGATTTTTTTTAAAAATAAAACTGCTATTTAACAACCATAATAATCCATGAATAATTATGTAAATTGGTTTAGTGAGAGAATAAATATGTAACATTTTGGAAACTATATTTTTTTACATCTACAAGATGGAGAAAATAAAATAAAAAACTTTGAAATAAATTACTATGCACAAAAATATAGTCAATATGTAGTTTTACATGAGGGATAAATATAATATTAAAATTTCCATACATGGTACTCATGGGATATGGCCCATGAAAATATATTAAAAATAAACATGTTGGAAGATTTATAGTTTGATATTTATAAAATTTTATTTTTTTTATTTATGTTTTATTGATGATATCTTTTGTAGTAATTGTTGGCACATCAATATCCCTAAGCAAATGTCCTAAAGAGTACACTACAAAAGGCTTAGGTATAGCTTTGGTTATTGTTTTCACTTGGATTTTCACACTTTGAGGAGATTCCAAGGATCTCCTCATCCAATTGGCACAATGGAATCACCTCCAAGATTGTGGGCAGCCTAAGGAATGAGGTGAGTCTCTAGACAGGGTTATCGCCCTTGATGTACCACTTAGAATTATAAGTGAGACTAAATTTAGGGGGTGAAAAGGAAGAGAGATAAATGAAATAAAATATAAACTAAGGAATTGATACACCAAATCAATTTTATTATTTTCAACCAATTACATTCTACACTTGAGACCAAGGAACTAACCAAAACATACACAATTCTAATCCAGGTCTTCTTGCATCAATATTACATTATGAGGTTATGGAAGAGTGTATTATGATATGAGGAATAAAAAAGAGGCCTTTAATATAAATAATGAAAATAAAAAATCATTTAAACATGGACATCTCCTAGAACACTTCATGTGCCTTGGAAGAAGAGGCAACAAATAGGTGAATGCATGTGACAACTTGCTAACAAATTCATAGTCTTCATTAAGAAAACCTAGAATTCAAGTTAAAAAAACTATTTATAGTAATTAGAGACATTAAAATTATTAATTTTATTATAAAAATTTTTAAAAATGAGAAAGGCTTCACCATACTTAGGTGGAGCATCCAATACAATGCCAAAATGGCTAACTCTTATAGAGTTTGAGAGAGAGAAAAATTGAAGTCCAAGGACCACAAGGACACTTATAGAGATGATAAAATAAGTTATAAATGCATGAGAATAAGATATTTTAAAAACCATTCAATGTCATTAAGTACAATTTTTAGTTCAAATCATCAAAGTTATGCAAAGTGGCATAAAATGGCTCATTTTGCATATAAAACTACCTTCATGATTAGGCATATTTGAGTGACTTGTAACTGATAAAAGGTAGTTACAATTATTATAATGGAAGGTAATGATATTATTCATGCCTCTTCATGAATTGGTTACATGTCTGGTCTTTTAGAATCACTTGGAAGAGAGCCATCATCAACTGCACTCTAAGAAACCTCCTTATCATGCACCTTGCACATTTATCTTAAAATTTGGATTTATTTATTCATTAAAGTACATAAAAGGTAATGGTTTAAATTTTTAAATAACCTTAATGTATTTATAATCATCATGGGCACCTTAAAATCACTTTACCTAAAGATCTCCTCTATTCTCTCTAGTTTTCCCAATATCCCAGATTTGAATGGTTGAGTTGAAGGTCCTATTTTAGACACTTAGGAAAATTTTAAAGGAATTAAAAATATATTTGGGGTTATATTAAGTATAAATATCTCCATACATGTTATTTACATCTCTTGAAACTTCCTACAAGCTACAAAACACATAAAATAGTAAGAAAAAGTATGTTTCTACCTCCATCCGTACAAGTCCGTACATATATATAAATATGAGGGAGATTGAGTGAGTCATATTCAACTTAAAATAGGTTTCAAATCAAAAATATTCCATTTTATTGAATCTCCAACTCCATTTATTCAAATTGGTCATGGTTGAAGGTTTGCAAGGGGTTTAGACCTATTTTTGGTCTTAACGATTGTTCATAAAGTTTGGATGTCAAAATTGCCAAAAAATAAGAAAAATGTGGTCATAGGGGAACCCAATAAAATATTTTAACTTATTTTTCATCCATGAAATTCATCATGAAATGTGTAAGCATTATAATTGAGCCTATCATGCTTATTTCCTTGAGATAGTTCAAGGTCCAAAAATGGATTCTCCTATCCTTCTTTCCATTCTGAGAGTTTTAACACCTATTCACTAACTTCTTGAACATGTTTCCACAAATTTCAAAGCTTTACTAATGCTATAAGTAATGATGAACCCCCATTTGGACACTAGGTCTGGTCATGTCTAATAGGTCTACTTGTAGGTATAACTTAAAATGATTTTTCTTGGTGGATTCTCTCCATTAAATATCTTAAACAACTACATTATACCTCCTCAAAAATGAATCAATAAATGGGGAAGCTTTTCCAAGGTTGGTAATGAATATGGTCCTCCATTTAACTATTAGGCCTATTCCATACCTACTAGGTTAGCCTATAATCCTTGGTGTCTAGATCACCTTGATTATTTATATCTTTAATTCTTGGTTATCCATGCTTTCATAGATTTGATTCAAATCTTAAAATCCTCCTTAAGGATCTCTTTATATTCTAGTTTTAAATTTTATCATTTTCCTTCAAAACTACCAAGGTTTATAATAGTGTGAAGTGCCCCTAGTCTACTCATCAAAACCAAGAATTGGAAGGTGTTTTAAAATTTGTAGAGATATTCTCTATAAATTTCCATCCCTTAAATAAATAAAATAACACTCTAATTTTTTGATTTCCCAAAAATGGTTGTGTATGAATACTGTGTATAGGAAATTCAAAAGTGGACTGTGTTTCATTGTTTTGGGGTAAAGCCTATAGGGGTAAATGTGATTAGTCCTTGGATATAGTGCATAGGATCAATTTTTTATCTCATAGGATCACTGATTCATGTTTTGGACTCATTTCTCACCTTCATATACACTTGAGAGTCACCCAATTGAGCTTTCTATCCCAACTGTGTAAACCCTATTATTGAAACCCTATTATAGGTGTGTTAGACCTAAAAGGACATTAGATATGATATTTAGATCTTGAATTGAATATATATTATGTAAAACATCATTATTATACTCTATAACTAGTTTGAGTGCCTTAAAATAAACCTAAAATTCATGATAGCTTCCTATATTGCATACTTCTACCTATAGTTGTGTATTTAGATTTAAAATAGTTTGGATAAGTTCATTTCCCATGACCATGAATTGATGGAGAATATAATGGAGATAATTAATATGGTTTAGGCATTATAAATCATTCTAAACATCCCTTAGCCTCCTTGTAATCCATTTGATAAAAATATTGAGTTTCTTCTATCTTGATTGACACATTTTTCTTTATGACATGTAGGTGTTTATGAGACCAACTGAGCTTGGTCTTGATGTTGGAGAGATTCCCTTGAACCCTTATTAGGTAACAAAATAAACTTTGTATACCTTTACTCACCTTTAAATTCCTAATATACTTACAAAACTCATTGCTTAACTCACTATCTTATTTCTTTGTTGTAGGTTAACATTCCCTTTGAAAAGTATGGATTGTAGGTGAAGATGAGGGTTTGGAACATAGAGGAAGAGCTGAATTTAGTGGTCATTAGGTCATTCCTATTACCTTAGGCCATATAAGACCATTAAATCATGTGGAATGGTTTGTATTTCAACTTTGATAAGGAAATAACATCTTGGAATTCAAACATGTAGATGTAACTACAAGGGTTTTAGTGTGTCTTAGAGCAACTTTAAGACTCTTCATTTCTATCTTCCCCTCAGCTTTTGATCCTCATATTTTTCATAGTACTTCTCTATAATAAGGTAAATGAAGTATATCAATCTATATGTTTAAAACACTTTTTATGCATGTTATAAGATGTCTATAAAAACTCCTTGGGCCTCTATTTGGTCAATTTAGGGACTATCTCCCTAAACTTAGTCTTCTCATTTTTTTAAGATAACCTCCCATCCTATGTATCCATTTAACAATTAAAATTAGGCTATTATGGCCTCTCATCATTATATTATTTTAAGAAAGGTGTTAAAAACAATGTCAACCTTCTATTCAAGATCCTATAGACTTTTATTTAGTCACCTACAGGTAGATATTCATATATACACAAGTAACATAAAGTAGATATGAACAATGTGCATGAGAAGACTTCATGGGAAAGCCTAAAATCCTTCCAGTGTGAACATGACACTTACCCAACTTGTGAAACTAGATAAAGTCAACATAACTTGATCTCAACATAAATTTTCTCTTCAAGCTCCTATAAATGGCATTTTCATGGTAGATTGGCTAGCAAGTAGCATGTGACTTCAACTTCATAAATATTTATTTGGGTTAAGAGGTTGAGACATGAAGGTGGATAAGATAAAATTGGAAACATGAAACTAAACCAAAGTTCATTGTCTAAAATAATTATCAAAGCAAGAAGATCCTATAAATGGTGAAGAAACTACTAATACAACAAAAATTATATATTCCTAAAAATGTGATGTACTTGACCCATGAAAATAATAAAAAATGTGAAACAAAGAATGGAATAAATTATAGGGGACAATAAATATCATTTTTAAACTATATTATTAAATAGGTCGTACTGAATCTCTCAAATAAGTCCAAAATAAGAAGAGTGGACAAATGAGCAAGTAGATTTACATAGTCCACTTCAAACAGATAGTTCATGAAACACAAGACACCATTCATAAAAATTATTGTCTTTATTTAAGGAATTGAAATTTATAATATTCTCCTAAAGGAATTTTTCTTGAAACCCCTTGTGATGGTTGTACTAAGCAAAAGCCTACAAGTCACCTATGCATGTCTAGAAAGGTGAAAAGAGAGAAAAATGGGGTTTTCCTCAAAATGACATTTCTAAGTGATAGGGAGATTAATAGACATTTATTATTAACCATCTGGCATACTTCCCAAGGAGGTTGTATAAGTGCCAATCTCAATATTTTATTTAAAAAAACTATGTTTTTCTAAGTAACGTGATAATTTTCAATTACTAACAGTTACTACAGATCTTATAGGACACATGACATGTGATAAAACTCTATGACACTTGTAAATTTATCAAGAAACCTATACAAAGCATTAAATGCACTATTTTTAACCCTAATAATGACTTAGAATGATAAATGGACCTAGAAACTAATTGACCAAAGCTAACACAACATTAATTGACATCAAATAACCTATAACTCACCTCATGTCAAAATATTATACCCCTGTATATGCCTAAACATATTTGTTTTACTATCAGTACCCTAATTTGAGCTAAAAGTCAACCTTGGTCAATAAATTGGTGACTCATAGGGGTAGTATGCCTTATATACTATCCAAACCATTAGCCTTATTAGTCCATTGGGATTAGGAATCATTTAGGGACTGATACAAATAAATTAACCATGACCATTAACTTCAAACCTTTGATCAAGATAAGACACTAAGACTACCTCAACCACACAAAGTAAAGGACACAAACAAGCAAATCAAACACCCAACAAGACACACATGTGCTCCAAGAACTTAGGGGAAACAAGGAAACAACCTATAATGCACAAATAAAAACTAAACATACCTCATTTCTAATATCAAAAGGAAAACTTCTTGAATCAACTTCATCATGAGATGAAACATAATTCCAAGAATGCTTCTGTTTGGATTGAGTGGTTTATGGACCAAACCTCTTCCTTGTCACCTAATTTGATCTGATCTCAAGTAGGTCATCCTTAAACACATATCCAATGTATATATACTCCTCCTAAACATGTTTACACACTTCATTTCATATTCAATTTGCCTCTCCTTAGTAGGCATGTCTCCAAAAGGATTGATTTATTGTTCCATAGAATATTGAGGCCAATAGGAGCTTGTTCCATCTTTCAAGATATGATATGTTTCTCCCAATTGATTGATAATATGATATACCATATTTATGAATTCAAACATGTCATCATTAAATGCATATGCTTCTTGAAAGGATAGATTTGAAATAATGTTTTTCCTTTGCATACTTACTTGTATACCAATTTTTCCTTCTCCATCTTTGAACAGATCATAGCCTCCTTTAAGAGGAGTATAACCTACCCCATTGACTTCAAAAAAATCATCTAAATATTTATTAAGAACTTTCCCATGTTCATATAAATAAATCATCTAAACAAATCATTTCTTCCTCTTTGGAAAAAGGAAGACATCCTTCCTTATCAACTGAATCTGAAATCTCCACACAAGAAATCACCTTTTGTTAATATTTGATGAGATCATATGGAAGGGATATTTCCTCTATCTTAGTTTAGTGATACTCTCCCAGGGCTACCACTTCTTGAGGAATGGCTTGAAAGTGGTCTCCATTCTTGATAGAAAATTCAACTTTAGATGTAATGGCAAAAACTTGTGACTTATATTTTTTGTTCACCAAGGGGAGTGCCTATGGTGATCTGCTCCTCATAATATATCATGAGGTATTCCTTATCATCCATTAATTGAGCATTTTATTCTTCATTTACATCTCTCAAGATAGGTTCTTCAACACAAAGAAAACATTCTTCATCATCAACCAAATAAAGAGATCCAACATAAGGACTTACCCTATCTTCATCACTTAGAAAATTTTGAGGGATTTAAAATTTAACTATAGCTATCATAATCTTATTTATTTATTAAGGGCTTCAATATCTTTAACCTCCTTCACAGTGATGTCAAGACTAGGAATCTTTAAATCATGTGATCTAGTCAAATGAGGCTGCGAAGGAGGTAGGTTTTCTTCAGGAAAGAGTTTTCTTTCATTATCAACCAACTAATCCTCCATTGGTTACAATACCACAAGCCATCAAGGAAAAGGGTGATGGGGTAAGGATAAGATTAACTAGTTTGTGGTGTTGTAATATAAAGCTCAAAGTCATATTAAGAATGCAAGGTAAGATACTCTTTAGGAAGCTCTTGAGGAGGGGGAGATGGGGTGTGTTTAGGCATAAGATCTTCTTTTGGGTCTAAACCTTCCATCTCACCTTGACATAGAAATCTCATCTTTTCTTCTAATTATTTTATTTCTTTGGATAGGTTCTATTGAAAAATATTCTCTTGAAGTTGACAAGGATCATCATGGGGATAAGGATTGTATGAAGGCTGCCATGGAATAGAAAAATCTTCTTAAGGAAGGGTGGGAGGGAATTGCAAAGGATCAACTCCATTATTTCCTTCACACTCTTGGACAATGCTTCTATTTTATTTCTTACCCTATGACTTTACAATCTCGATCTATCTTAGGATGTTAGGATTAGATGTCTTCTCAATCTCATAGTCTTGGTCAAGAATTTTCTCCTCCTTATTTCCCCATGACTCCACTATCTTATTAAAACTTAGGATATTGGGAATAGAGGGCTATTTTTTAGGTGGTGTGTATAAAGTGTGATATGGAAATGAGGGTTAGAAATCCACTTCTTTTACTGCCAACATGGACTATTGCATATTCATATTTTCCAACTCAATTTTCCTATCAAGGTTAGATTCTAACACAATGTTTCTTCTTTCAACTCTCACTTCCAATTGATTTGGAAAAAGATAACTTTGCTAGTCTTGATTTGGCTCATGATTAGGGGTCATGTATGGCTGGTATGAAACTTTGAAAAATGGATATGAAGGTTGATAGGTATGGTGAGGTTTCTTTTCATTAACTTCTAGCCTATCTTCTGAGGAAGAGACTAAACCACTCACATCAAGCATCTCACTTGTGAGGTTTTACCAATTGGCTCTCCCAATAGGTATCCATTCTCTCTTTACCAACTCCAATGCATTTCTTACCTTTTGAATGACATGATTAGGAACTTCTATATGAAATAGTCTTTGTGTGTGAAGATCCAACATGTATCTCTCATAGCCCAAAAGTGCTTTCTTGATGGTAGAAATGGGTTGATTAGAGAAAGGGTTAGGTGTAAAACATTGAGAAGGCTAGTTATAATACTGATATAACTCATTATAGGGATGAATATGGTCATGTTGGGATTGATAATGATCATAACAAGATTTACCAAGAACTTGTTCATATTGATAGGGAATGGGATAAGATGGATATGTCTTACCAACTTGTGTAAGACAAATCTCAACACAAAAATTAGTTATGAATCTTAATCAAAATAAATAACATAATAAATATGTTACCATCAAACTTCAAAGGATAACTTGGGCTACTTGACCAGTTGATATGTCTTCACAGTCACCATTGATGCTTGAAAAGATGCCTCCAAAGGCTAATGTGTTGAAGGAAAATAGAAAAAAACCTCCAATATCTTGGAAAAAGAGTCCCACTAGGTGTGATAAAAAATATTTTCACTTGGATTTTCACCCATTGAGTAAATGTCAAAGCTCTCCTCATCCAAGTGGCCTAGTGCAATCACCTCTAGGCTTGTGGGTAGCCTAAGGTATGAGGTGAGTCTCTAGATAAGGCAACTACCTTGATGTAGCACATAGAATTACAACTAAGATTAAATTTGGTTGGTGAAAATGGAGAGAGATAAATAAAATAAAATATAAACTAAGGAGGTTATACACCAAATCAATTTGATGACTTCCAACGAATTACACTCTACACTTGAGACCAAGGAACTAACCAAACAACACATTTCCAATCGAAGTCCTCTTATATCAATATTACATTATGAGGTTATGGAAGAGTGTATTATAATATGAGGACTAGAAAAAAGGCCTTGAATGACACTAATAAAAAGACAAACTCACTTAAACATGGACATCTCATTAACCACTTCACATGCCCTAGAAGAAGAGGTTGCAAATAGCTGAAAGAATGTGACAACTTGCTAAGGAATCTATAGTATTCACTAAAAAAACCTAAAATTAAATTAAAACACAATAATTAAAATAATGGAAGAGGTAAAAATTATTCATTTTATTGACAAAAGTGTATATAAATGAGTAGGGCTTTGCCATACTTAGGTGGAACATCTAATACAATGCCAAAATGTCTAACTCTTATAGAGTTTGAGAGAGAGAGAGAGAGAAAGAGATAAGTCCTAGGGTCACAAGGACACTTTTAAATTATATAAAATTAGTTATAAATGAATTTAGTATTTTATGTTTCAAACCATGGAAGGTCATGAAGTACAACTATCAATTCAAGTCATCAAATTTATGTAAAGCGGCACAAAACTCCTGCTTTTGCACAAAATACCACCTTCATGATTATGCCTATTTGAGTGACTTATAAATGATAAATGATAGTAAAAATGACTGGAATGTAAGGTAAGACTAAAAAAACATGCCTCTCCATGTATTGGTTGTATGCTTGGTCTTCTGGAATCACCTAGAAGAGAACCATCATTACCTCTACTCTAATAAACCTCCTTCTCATGCACCTTGCACACTTGTCTTTAAATTTGGATTTATTTTTTCATTAAATTACATAAAATATAGTTTTTTACATGTTTAAATGTATTCCATGGCCTTGGAAGCATCAGGGCCACCTTAAAATCACATTACTTGAATATCTCCTCCCTTCTCTCTATCTTTCCCACTATGCTAGATTTGTCTAGCTGAGTTGAATCACCTATTTGAGACACTTTGTAAAATTTTAAAGGAATTAAAATCACATTTTTGGTTATATTAATTCTTATTACTTCCATCCATTTGACTTTTATCTCTTGAATCTTCCCAAAACGTATAAAACACATAAAATTATGAGAAAAAGCGTGTGTCTACCACCATTCATACAAGTTGGTACGTCTATCTAGAATTTGAGGGATATTGAGTGATTCCTCTTCAACTTAAAATAGGTTTAATATCCCAAATGTTCCATTTTATTTCATACCCAACTCCATTTATTCATACTGGTCCTGGTTTAGGGTTTGTAAGGGTTTTGGACCTATTTTTGGTTTTAACGATTTTTCATAAATTTTGGACATCAAAGATACCAAAAAAATCCAAAAAATTGGTCTTATATGAAATTTATAACATCCTTTAACTTATTTTTCATTGATGAAATTCCTCATGAAATGTGTGAGCATTCTAAGTGAGGCTATCATGCTTGTTTCCATTGTTTTCATAGGCCTGAGTTAATTCAATGTCCAAATATGATTTATCTTAGCCTTATTTCTATTATAAGAGTTTTAACTCTTTTTTAGTAACTCCATGAGAGTTTTTAAAAAAATTGGAAGGCTTAACTCATGATACAAGTGATGATGAACCCACATTTGGACACCAGGTCTAGCCATGTTCAATAGGTCTACCTACAAGTTTAACTCAAAATGATCTTTCTTGGTGTATTTTATACATTAAATATATTTAAAACCTCCATTTTACCTCTCAAAACATTAATAAATACATTAATAATCTCTCCCAAGGTTGGGAAAGAACATGGTCCTCCATTTGTCTATTAGGCCTATTCCTTACCTACTAAGTCACCCTATAAACCCTGGTGTCTAGATCACCCTGATTGTTTTCTATATTTCATGCTTAGTTATCCATGATTTAATAGGTATTATTAAACTCTCAAAATCGTCCTTAAGGATCTCTTTATCTTCTAGTTTCAACTTTTATCATTTTCCTTCAAAACTTCCAGGGTTTATACAAGAATGAAGTGGCCCCTATTTTCTTATCAAAAACAAACATTCAAGGGTGTTATAAAAGTTTTATTGATACTATCCTTAAATTTACAACCCTTAAATACATCCAATTACACTCAAACTTTGAGTTCCCAAAACTAGTTGTGTATGAACACTACGTGCAAGAAATTCAAATGTGGACTATGTTTCATTATTTTAGGGTGATGTCTATTGGGATAAATGTGATTTATACTTTGATATAGTGAATAATATCCATTTATTATCTCCTAGGATTATTTATCCATGTTTTATACTCATTTATGACCTTCATATACACTTGGGACTCACCCAAGTAAGCTCTTTGTCCTAACTGTGACAACCTTATTCTTGAAATCCTGTTGTAGGTGTGTATGGCCTAAAAGGACCATAAATATGATATTTAAATCCTCACTTAAATCTCTCTTAGGTAAAATATAATTATTGTACTATAAAAATAGATTGAGTGTCTTAAAACAAACCTAAAACTCATGTTATATTCTCGTCTTGCATACCTCTACTTATAAGTGTGTATTTGGATTTAAAAGAATCTGGATAAGTTTATTTCCCAAGACCAAGAGGTGATGGAGACTATCATGGAGCTAATTAAGATTTTTTATGTATTATAAATTATTCCAACCATCATTTAACCTCCTCACAAGCCTTTTGATAGAAAGACTGAGTCTCTTATATCTTGACTAAGACATTCTTTTTCTTTTTGACCTATATGTGTCTATGAGACCAACTGAGCTTGGTCATGATGTTGGAGAGATTCCCTCGAACCATTATTACTTAAATAAATCAACTGCATATACCTTATATCACCTTGAAAGTCCTAAAATACTACCAAGACTCATTGCTTAGGTCATTATCTTATTTGTTTGTTATAGGTTAACATTCCCTTTGAAAAGTACCAACTATAGGTAAACATGAGTGTTTAGAACATAGAATAAGAGCTCCCATTAGTGGTAATCAGGTCATTATTATTACCTTAGGCCATATAATACCATTGAATCATGTGGAATGGTTTGTATTTCAAATTTGACAAGGAAACAACATCTTTGAATTCAAGCCTATAGATGTAATTGTGGGGGTTTAAATGTATCTTAAAGCAACTTTGAGACTCTTCATTTCTATCTTCCCCTCAACTTTTGGTCCTCATATTTTTAATAGTACTTATCTATCATAAGGGAAATGATGTATATAAATCTATATATTTATAAAACATTATATGCATTTCATAAGAGTTTTGTAAAACCCCCTTGGGCCTCTATTCGGTCAATTTAGGGGTTATCTCCCTAAACTCAATCTTCTCACATTTTAAGATAACCTCCCATCCTATATATCAATTTAACATTAAAAAAAAGGATTTTATGGCTTCTCATCATGATAATAATTTAATAAGGGTGTCAATAACAATTTTAACCTTCTATTCAATAACCTATAATCCTTTGTTCAACCACCTATAGGTGGATATTAATGTATACATAGGTAGCAAAGAGCAATTATGAATAATGTGCATGAGAAAGATTTCTTGAGAAATCCCAAAATCCTTTCAATATGAACATGAAACTTCCAAACTTTTGAAGTCTTTGATCAAGTTAATATAACTTGATCTCAATGTAAATTTTCTCTTCAAGATCCTATACATGGTATTTTCATGGCAAATTGGCTAGCAAGTAGCATATGATCACAAATTCATAAATATTGCTTTGGGATAAGAGGTTGAGAGTTTAAAGTGGATAATATAACATTAGAGACATGTAACTCAACCCAAATTCATCCTATAAAACAATTATCAAAGAAAGAAGATCCTGTAAATGGTGAGAAAACTACTCATAACACAATAATTATATCTTCCTTCAAATGTGATGTACTTGACCCATAAAAAACATTTAAAAATGTGAAACCAAGCATGGAAAAAATTATATGGGATATTTAACATCCTTTGAAAATAGTCTTAGTAAGTAGGTTGTAAGGAATCTCTCAAACCAGGCCAAAACTTGAAGGGTTCATGGATGAGCAAGCATATTTACATAGTTCACTTCAAATAGATGTTTCATGAAGTACATGAAACCATTAATAATAATTTTTATATTTATTGTAATTTATTTTATTTTAAAACAATCCCTCAAAATCATTTTTCCTGAAACCCCTTGTGCTGGTCGTACTAAGCAAAATCCTGTAAGTCACTTTTGCATGTCTAGAAAGGTGAAAAGAGAGGAAAATGGTTTTCACCCCAAAATTAAATTTAAAAATAAAAAAACATATAATTTATTTCTATGGATATGAAGAGACACTTCTTGATCATTAACAATATGACACACTTCCCAAGGAGGCTGTATAAGTGCCAAACTCAATCTTTTCTTCAATAAAATTATACTTTTTTGGGTAACGTAAAAATTTTTAGTTAGTGAAAGTTAATAAAAGAATTATATTACACATTTAGTGTTAAAAAACTCTTTCAAACTTGTATATTTCCAAATAAACCTATACAAAGTATTAAATGCACTACTTTTTACCCTTAAAATAACCCAAAATGATAAATAAACCTAGAAACAAATTGGGCAAATATAGTAAAACATTGACTGACATAAAATTAACTATAAATAACCTAATTAAAAAATATTATACCCATTTATAGGCCTAAAAATCATGCTTTTTACTAGGATTGCCTTGATTTGACCTAAAAGACAAATTTGGTCAACAGTTACCCCGTAAGAGAAGTTCAAATACTATCTATTCATACCTACATCACTACCAACCTATCCTCAGATCAACCTCTTTTACATTTCCTTATCAATCCCCTTCTATTAAATTTTTTATTATTATTTTTATTATCTTTATTGATACAATTTTATCCTACTTGTTTATCCTTATAGTGTCATCACTAAAAACAAAATTTTTAGTTAGTTTTACTATATCATGATTTTTGATATAATTTTATGTTAGCCAATACAATTTTATTATATTTATATATAATAATATTATCAAATTTGATATGTATTTTATTTATATAGGTCATAAATATTAATTCAAACACAAACAACACTCATTTACTTTTCTTCAACCAACATTTATACACTTAAATAGTAAAGGGAGGAGTTAGTGTGTGGAGGCTTATTATTATGGATTTCAAGTCCTTTTCAAGGTCTTTAAGCTTAATATAAAAAATTTGAATGAAGGAGGTACCTCTTAGTATCTGGAACCACCTATTAGATAAACATATGTCCTCGTCCTTTCCATTTGAGGTCTTAACCCAGAACTTCTTGTTGAAAGTGCCACAAATGTATGGGGAGATAACTGTACTAACAAGTCAACTTCAAGATAAATATCTCTAAGTTGATTACCTTCCATATTAATTAATTAATATATAGGTATGATTTTTTATTAGTATATATGTTGTTGTCACTTTACTCACCTGGGATACCTTTATGATGAAAAATGGCATATTATAGAATTCTTAGGCCTATAGATACAATCACAATTTATGCCATCATATAGACCACATTTACCTAGAATACAAATACAATTAGACATTTTCAATTTATTTCTTCTTTAGTTTACCTTATTTACATCTTAGATTTAGGTCACCCTATTATGTGGTTTTATTATATTAAGGATACCTATTTTATAACTCTTATTTTACACCATTAATATTATCTTAGAAATTATTTGTATGCCACATTTTATAGCTCGAGCATATGATTTCGAAATCTATACATTTGATATTTTTTATTCAATTAAAATTACTAGATCCATAATTATTTACATTCATCAATTATGTTGCCTCTAAATCTTGGCATGTGTGTGGAATCTAGTTTATTTTTCTACTTATATCCTAATATATAGAGAGAAAGAGTATCATTATCTTAATCACCATAGCATAGATACAATATCCATATCAAATATTCAATATTATTAAAACAAATACATTAAGATTATATCATGTTGATGGAAAAAATATTACTCTCAAGAAAATAGTGGTACTTTAAGCATCAATTTAAGTCCAACCTTCCCACATTCATTTATTAAAACATGGGATTTTTAGTTTAGGTTTTCTTTATTCATTTTAATTTTTTAAACTTACATTAATTTTCCCATTATTAGATTAGGTGTTTTCTCCCTTAGCTAAATTAAGTTTTAAATGATTTCATTAGAATATCGATCTAAGAATTAAGAAATCCTAAAGAATAATTAAATAAGAAATGAAAAATTAAAAAAAAATTGTGGGAGGAAATGGAAATAAGGTAACCTAATATAAGTTTTTAGAATCTTGACTTAAGTATGAACCAATTTTTATGGATATGAAACATTAATAACTTAGCCTCCATGAATATATTTAATATTTTTCCTTAAAACATTTTGTGTAAATAAATTATTAAGGTATAGATTATCATTCACAAAATCCTCCCATTAAAACATATAGGTGAGGGACATAATCATTTATGACACATATTCATTTATTAAAAAATAATAAAAGCAATAAAAGACAAAAATGAGAAAGATAAAAATTGTTCTGATTGACTAAATATTTGGGGTGATAAACAAACAAAAAAGAAACAAACTAACTAAGTAATAACTACCTAAGCAACTCACTTGCTACCTAACTAGCTACCTAACTAGCTAGATATCTAGATAGTAAGTATTATGGACACTTTATGGTCGTATAACAAGAAAAATAAAGTCTTTCAAGATTATCAATGTTTGTCTTATAACAAATAAATCCATCCCCAGATAAGGAAAATTCTCTAGGGTATGGATATCTTTCCAAAGCATGAATGTTTTATTTGTTGTAAACCTATGCTTAATATTAACTCAATTGTTTGATTCTATTAAGCTTATTTTAAATCTAAAATATGTTGGTTACAGAATAATGACTTTATCATGCATGCAATTAACATTTTGTTCTGATGGGTCATAGTATGTTTCTTATGATTATTAGTTACTGCTCTTTTTCAAATATTTATTTAATTAATCATGGAGAGTAAACAAACATTTTGGATTCTACTAATACTTTGGAGTATTATCTTAAAAAATTACATTTTATAATCACACCCATACTAAATTTCATAAATTTGGGATCACCACTCTTTTAGTAGTTCAAGTAATTACAATTTTTTAATTTTATTTAAGTAATTATGTTTTTAATTTCATTTATTTAGATCTCTTTAAATTACTTATAGCACCACAAAATGGAAAAAAAGCAAAATAGACAAAGAAGATGTTTTATAAATTATATTGGCCATTTCAGAAAGAAAATCATAAAATTTAAAAATTGACATTAATGTGGTACCATCAGAAGAATGAAAAAATATATAAAGCTATATAATAAACTTTTCAAAATAGGGAAATTCCCAACACCTTTGTAAAATTATAAAGATATATAATAAAGGAAATAAGAGATTTGATAAATAGATAAATAATATATTATATAAAAATATATTGGCCATTTCATAAATAAAATCACAATCTTCAAAACTTTAGATAATTGTGGTACCATTGCAATGATAAAAATATCTATAAAGATACAAAATATACTTTTGGAATAGGAAAAGTCTTAACATCTCTATAAAATTATAAATATCTATAGTAAATGAATATAATTTTCAACAACTAAAAGATGTTATTAAAGTATTTTAGTTGGAGAAATTTAAGATATTATTTATTTTTATTTTTTTTCTTGTGGGAGGGGATGAGAAAAATAATTGAATTCCATTTTAATACTTTTCTAATATCTACTTTCAAAGTCAGATCTTAAGCTTATAATTTATTTATGGAAATAATTAAGTCACTTTAAACCATTTGAAATTGGAAAATTAAGAAAATACTTATTTATGATTATGACCTATAAATTTCATTTTTGTTAGATGGAAATAAATTCATTTTATGTACATGTGATTTATAAGTGTCTTTTTTATTGGATGGAAATAAATTTTCAATCATGGAGATTTATCTTATATCTCAAGGTGATACAAATTAAACCCAATAAGAATATTTCAAATATATGTTTGAATAAATAATAAATCACTAATCTATTTACAAAATCAATTAAGTCATTATAAACCATCCCAATTTATAAATTTTAGAAAAACTTTTTACATACTTGTAATTTATAGGTGTAATTTTTGTTAGATGGAAATAGTTTTTAAGTGGTGGATAATTGATATTACATCTTAAGGTGATACAAATTAGACACAATAATAATATTTAAGAACTATGTCAAAAGAATCAAATAAGGCAAGAATTGTATCAATTTTTTTATTTAATAGTGTTCATGTAAGGATTACTACAAATATAAGAAATGATAAGAAATATTTTATATGAAAGTCACATGCATCCACCTTATTTTTCATATCATAGATAGGTATTTAATTACTACCATGCTCATCTATATAATTGGTAGAGGTATTAAAAAATATGTTACCAAAAATGTCTCCTAAACTTCTCTAATTATATGGAAAGGGTGGTGCGGTTTTGACTACTTGGATGAGTTTTATTATTGTAGCTCCCAATTTTTGGCCAATATTCATTTTAGTGCATAAATATGATTATGCATATTGTTTATTATAGTGTGACTTTGAGTGTCTATAATCCTCCTAATATATGTAGGATTCATTGTGTTGAGTCTAATTCAAGCATGTAAATTTTGATATAAGTAGGAACACAATTGCTTTAAAAGTTTGAAATAACAAAAAATTTCCTCCATGAATGATTTTGATCTATAGTATCCTTTATCTATATTGGTATTTGATTCTATACATTTATTTCATGTCCTCCCCCATTATATCCATAAAATAATAGAAGTCTTCTACATATTCATCAGGGTCATTCAGGCGATTTTTATGTTTCTTTGCCAATAGGATTTTTGCCCCATTCTTATAATTTAATTCTTTTCTTCTCATGTAGATTTTATTACTCTTCTATACCCTCTATATCATGCAACTTTTCTTGTTAAATCATGTGATTATTATTTGTAATTATTTAAGGACTAGGACCATTCTATCCTTTTTACTCACTTGAGACTTCTTAACCTATGAAGGGATAATGATTTTTCCTTGTTCCTTAGGTTGACTAGTCTATGTAAAGGTAGTAGGTGGAAAAAATCCTGGAGGAGGCTGTTGATGATGAGAAATTTTCCATCAACTAATCAACCCTTTAAACTATTTTTAAGATTAAGTTAGAAACATAGCAGTCTAATGGTAAGGTTTGAAAGTTTTGAAGATGATCCTAAAGATGTGAGGTATTTTTTAAATGTTCTAGAGAATAAAAAATAGGATATTGGATATAACATACTTCATTATAATTCATAAATCTACTTATCAAATAATGAATTAGTTTAGATAGGAATGTGTAATCAATCTTATCTAATAGAGAGAGCCTATGAATGATTCAATAATAGAATATATTCTCATAATAATATTTCATTTTATTGTTATAAGTTTTTAGTAAACATAAAGATGATAAACAAAGAATCATAATGATGGAATAAAGATAAGAAAATAAATAAGTTTATAAACATATCTTGAAAAATCAAATAATAAATCATAACTCAAAAATCAAATTAAAAGATGCCAACAAAAACATCTATCAATTACATATATAAATAAAAAACTAATTAAGAATCTAATCTAAATATATCTAAAACTGAAACAAAACTAATCTAATACTAACTAAACCTAACACTAAACTAACCTAGGAAATTTAATCTAATAAAAGAAAAAAAAATAAAACATACAATTAAATATAAATTATATTAAAACTACACTAAATAGACGAGGAATTAAATCAATTAAAAATTAAGTTTAAATCAAATTTAAGTTAAATTAGAAGTCAAAGTCAAATAAAATATAATATAAACAAAATATTCAAGTATCAACAAAAAAGAGTCATATTAACAAAATAGATCAATTTATTTGAGAAACAAATATTGTTATCACAAAGTATCTTAAAAATATAACTTTTATAATCAATTAGATCAATAATATGTCATAACAAATGAATTTTTCATTGTTATTCATGTTAAATACTTGGATTCTATATATAGGACTGTAAGAAGTAATCATCGAAGGATGTTAAACTTGATAGCTTTAGATAATTTGTTATAAAATATAATAAAAAAATGGATATACTTACATTACTTAAGAAATATACTTAATCATCAGAAAAAGTACCATTGGTTTATCTGTAAAAGTCATGCTATATTAAAAAAATTACATAGATGAGAGAGTAAAATGATTGGCTTAGCATGTAATAGTCATTAATACCTATGTTTTTCATCATTTTCAAATGAATAGTTGATCTCATTATATACTTCCAAGTTGATTTAAAAATAATTTGTAACTAAACATAGTTAGTTACTTGTTAACTTAAAATAATTTACTTTTAAAAGACAATTAATATTGACAGTTATAAGTTAAGATTTATTTAAGACCTTAAAAGTCTTAAGAGATCAATAATTTTAAGATAGACTAAATATTTCCTAATGGGTGGGGACCCTTTAATCAACTAATAATAATAATAATAATAATGATAATAATAATAATAATAATAATAATAATAATAATAATAATAATAATAATAATAATAATAATAATAATAATAAGAACATTATTTCTTTAAATAACAAAATAATTCAAAGTTAAATGAAATCTCTATCTATATTAATTCCATTATGCATATAATCCAAAATACTTAGGCATATATATTCCTTTAACTACAAAATATAAATACTATAATATCAAATCTAAAATGTACTAAGTTTCATAAATTTAAATTTTAAATATAGAATGAAATGTATCTTTCTAATAATCAATAGTCACCAAAATTAGATAGAACTTATATCACTAGTTCTCCTCTTTCTTTAAATCATTCATTATATTCCATCTAAACTATGGAAAACTTAACCTGATTTGTACTTTATTCACTCTCAACATCATATATCTCTAATTTTAATATCTTCACTACTTTGATTTTTGTTTGAGTATCAGATTCATCTTGAATACTTGCATGTTTCCTTAAAGTAGATGGATGTATGGCAATAAGAGATTTTTCTAAACTAAGGTTCCTACATCTTGAAATAGGAATATTTTGAGGTGGTGTAAACTCATTATAACAAGATGGAAATTATAATATTAATAAATATATTTAGATAGACTAGCTCATTGGCTTATTGTGGTGGTTCATTAACAAAATTAAGTGTTTCCTGAATGGGCGATTTAATAGGTAGATGATTAGGATTAGTTTGCAACTGATAAGAAGAGTTACTATGATAATGAGCTTTAACATCAAATATATGAAAATTAAAACCCCAATCGCCTCTATGATTAGCAATATTAAATGGAAAACTACCCAACACATTCTAAAATGTTAGTTCAATGGCATCAAAATGAATGGACATTCAAGCTTCTCTACTTGTATATCTAGGACCAAACCATCTATCCATAAAAAATCCTCTAAGTAATTACCTATTAGGTGAATTTTGATCCATGTTACAAAAATTATGATTCCTTTCCCAACTGTTATTATTGTTATTCCTATTTGAATCTAGTTGATCTCAACCTGACATTCTAAATATAATTCAAAATATTATCATCATCATATCACTCAACTCAAAAAATGAAAATATCAACTATGAAATTATTTATAACAACTGTATTTCCATATTTAGATTTCAACATCTTTATGAAATTTTCATTTGTATCAACAAAATCAAATCAAGGATTCAACTTTGATTACTAAACTTGATTTATATGATTTCAAATTCTAACTGTATTATGTATCATTATAATGTTCAAACTAAAATTCATAATAGTAAAGTTATATTATTCATAATTTTATTTCAAAATATTGTACCATACCCTATAGCATCCTATTCTCATTTTACAAATGCAATATCCATATATACAATATAAATTATCCACAATTATAAACTGTATGTATTTTAAAAAATTGATAACAACTCCAAAACCATTGAAAAATATTTTTGATGGAAGCTCCATTCATGTTATACCTTTTGACATGAACAATTTTTTTCAAATCATCATTTAGGAACTCAAAATACATATCTTATCTTAACTTTTCAAACTATTAATATCTTCTTATTATTTTTCAATTTCTTAATTCAAAAACAAAAACCCAAAAAAATTATTTTAATATCATTGAAATAAACTTATGAGTTCAATAAAATCATATGTTGCATGCCATAAAATCCTATATATCATAAAATGTTCACAAAAATAGTTTGTTAACATAGTTTTAAAATATCATGCCCAAAATTTCCTGACAAAACCATCTTCAAATCACCTAGATCTCCACAAAAATAAAATTTCAAGATAATTTTATCAAATAATAATACATATATGAAATCATAACTCTAAAATGTAAATTGATACAACCAAAATCATTTCTGTAGTGAACTATCAACACAATTGAAAACCCAAAAAACTAGAATATCACATATTCAAAGATAATCCTCATTATTCACCAAACTTAACCTCAAAAATAGGAATCAATAGATATATATTAACAATGAAATACACGTTCATCATCAAAATGTCATACCATAAAAAATAATATGATAAACTCAAAAAATTAATTGATTATCCAAGAAAATAGATACTCCAAGATCTTTCCAAATAACCTTATTCCAAAACTCATGCATGTAAAATATTTTACAATAAATGGCTTATCTTGTAAGAATTTATCAGAAACTATATAATAAAAACACAAAACCATAGTTTATTTCTAGGCAAATTATTTATTGTGATGAACTATAGTTACCTTCCTTGATAATTATTCAACTTTTTAGAAATGGCATACTTTTAATACAATGTCTTCAAATTTTGATAGAAAAATAGTGAGCATTATATTTTTCAAAATAAAAACATATTGGTACTTATCTCGATGCAATTCAATCTAATCAACTTTGTCCATAACATCTCATGAATAGAAACAACATATATATATATATATATATATATATATATATATATATATGTATATATATATGTATATATGTATATATATATGTATATATATATATATATATATATGTATATATATGTATATATATATATATATATATATATATATATATATATGTGTATATATATATATATGTATATATATATATATATGTATGTATATATATATATATATATATATGTATATATATATATATATATATATATGTATGTATATATATATATATGTATATATATATATGTATATATATATATGTATATGTATATATATATATGTATGTATATATATATATGTATATATATATATGTATATGTATATATATATATATATGTATATATATATATGTATATATATATATGTATATATATATATGTATATATACATGTATATATATATGTATATATACATGTGTGTATATATATATGTATATATATATATATATATATATATACATGTATATATATATATATATATACATTTGATAATTTTATTCATTCAAGCATTTAATGCACCCAAAAAGTATCAAGAACAAGAAAATTACCAATAGACCAAGATTTTGAAAAATTACTCAGAATTGGTTCGTATTGATTACTTGAGATAATTACAAACCTAAACCATGCTTAAATAATATTCAAATCATATTTATAGTTGACATGATTTTTTTAAAAAAAAATAACATCTAAAATAAAACTATTTTTAGTAGTTGTTATTTTTAGTAAGTCATGCATGTAAGTGTATGCATATCTAAAAATATCCAAAAATATTCTAAACCCTAAAATTAGCCTATAGGATGAATTTCAAATGAAGTTCATATCTGGTCCTAAAAATATACAATTTTTAAAAATAGAAAAATCCTAAGGAAATTATTAAATTGAATTTTCAGACCCTATTTTTTCTACATTATTCTCCTCTAGTTGAAAATAACTTAGCTCCCATAAGTTGTCCTAATTATACTACTAAAATTTGTCTTTGTCAATATTATTCAATTCCCATTCTATAATCTAAGTGTTTTCTTCTTACCATAATGCTTTCCACTGGACCAAATACCATTTATAATTCCCTTGCATTGTGCTCACTATCTTCATATCCAAAACCTACATTATCTTGTCATTTTCCTTTAGAACCTGATGCTACCAATTTAATTCTTAATCTTATTGACCTTCACCATCTTCTTCATGGAATTCATATAAATTTTAAATATTAAATACTAGATAAATATAAAAATTATATGGTAAACTCACCTCATAAGCATTTTCATTGATTTTTTTCACACTTATGCATGGTCCAATTTTGTTGAACTTCAAATTATTATAGGTGCCTTTTGGAAATATCTATTTATTCAAGTAAACCATTACCAAATATCTTTATTCAAATACTTTGGGTCTTCTTCTGACATCCGTTGTTGCTTTATATTTCTCATGACTTTCCTAAACCTTTTTTATTACTTCTTCTTGCAACTATCGCATATGCTCTAAAAAAACTTATACATCATCACTAATTTGATTTATAATTTTATATTATAACAATCTAGAATACCCATAATATTTATTCTATAAATAATTTTAAAAAAGTGACTTTCTTGTTGATCTATGCATTGAACTATTATATGCAAACTTAGCTTATGGTAAAGGTAAGTCCCACTGCTTTGGCTTCTCTCCCACTATACATCTCAATAAATTTATCAATCTCCTATTCACAACTTTTGTTTATCGATCTATTTTTGGTGATATATAATACTAAATTATAGCTTTGTACCTATATTCTTCCACAAAATCCTTATAAAATAACTTAGAAGTTTTATGTCCCTATCTGAAGTAATAGTTTTTGGAACATCATGGAACCTCACAATATCTTTAAAATATAATTTTGTAATTCTAGTGGAATCATTAGTTTTATTACATGCAATGAAATGAATCATTTTTAAAAATCTATCTATAACAACAAAAATTGAATCATGACCTCTTTGTGTGTTTGGTAATCCCAACACAAAATCCATACTCAAATCTATCCACGGTACTTTTGGAATTGATAATAGCATATATATTCAAATATTTTGTGCATGTCCTTTTGCCACCTGACATATCTTACATGTAGAAACATACCTTGTCACATCTCTCTTCATCTTTGTCTAAAAATACTTTTCTTCCACCTAAGCTATTGTATTCATCTTATCAAAATGTCCAAGCAAACCACCACTATGTATTTCTCTTACTATATTGTCTCGTAGAGACCCAATTGGAATGCATAATTATTCTATTTGAAGAGAACCTTCTTATATAAGATACTCATCATGAATAATATATGTCCCACCTATTAATGGATTCCTACATTGTTTGATTATCTTTCCAAAATATGGATCAGTATCATATAATTATATGATAGCTTCAAATCCAATTACTTCACTTGATATAGTGGTTAATAATGTTACTCTCTTGCTCAATGCATCAACTACCTTATTCTATTTTCTTTATTTATGATTCAACATAAAAGCATATCCCTACAATAAAGATACCCACTTGGCATGTCTACTATTCATTTTTTTGTGTATTGACATACTTCAAAGCCTAATGATCTGTAAATAGAACAAACTCTTTAAGCACTAGGAAATGCCTCCAATGTCTTAATGCTTGCACAATTTTATAAATTTCAACATCATAGATAGAATACTTTGTTCTAACCTCATACAATTTCTCACTAAAATATGTTACTGGTCTTCCTTATTGACTTAACACAACACCAATTCTCATAAATGAAGCATTAAAATAAACATAAAACACTTTATTAAAATACACTAATGGTAATATTTGTCTTTCTATAATTTTCTTCTTTAAGACTTCAAAACATTCTATGGCTTCTCTAGTCCAGGCAAATTCCTTCCCTCTCATGCAATTTGTTATTGGTGACACAATACTAATATTTTTTTAAGTTTTAATGATTTTCAAAACAACTATAATATAAATATGAATTCATAAATAAATCATTATCAAATAATTTAATTGAAAACATACGTATTCATAATACTAATAATTGACTTAGGTCCTCAACTACAGTTTTATATTTTATAACTAGGTCATCACTATGGCAGGTAGGAGTATAAGTTTTACAAAAATATAAGGGCGCAAAAAATACATATAACACTAGTGATCTTTCTATTAATTATGAATATGAAATTGAGTATCAATCAAATTTCATATTGTAAGAAAAATAATCTTAAAAGTGTGATCCAGATAAATCATTTTTCAAGAAGCTATACATGAACCCATTTATAATTATTTTCAATAAGAGATGGTATGTGTGGCTAGTGTGGAATGAAGGAAGGAAAAAATATAACGAGGGAGTTTAAGATGGATACATAATAAATGCAAAATCTTATAATATAATTTATAAAAATAAATAATTAATTCAACAACTAGTTCTAACTCAGTATATATTATTGATGTATAAAGAAAATTAATCTTGTTAAGAATAATATCTTGAAATAAATGAACTTATAATTGTATCACAACATATTTTTATTCTTTCTCCATGACATGAACACTTCATCTACTTTAGACATTTGTTGATCTGTTAAATGTAAAAGGCAAACAATAATAAGATGCAAACAAACAAACAAACCATATAGAAATAATAGAGTAAGAATGAAAAAGAAAATAGGCAAAAAAATTGAAAATAAAGTAATAAATCCAAAATAAAGCTAATTGTGAAACAAGTTTAAATGATTGTCATTAATTGAATAATATAATTAGTTCTCATCAAGATATTTCAAGTGAAAATCAATATTTTTAAGTGCAATTATAATATGATAAGGATGAAGCCATAATGAATCAAATTTATTATTTTTACTAGGATCTTCATGAGCTTTGTCCTAGAATAAAAGTAAATCACCAACATTGAATTTTTTATTAGAATTTATTTTTTTGGCTTTTTTCTAATTTTTGTAATGTTTTTTATTTTAATTCATTAAGATAAATTATTTCATGTAATGTTTTCTCAATAAAATTAGGATCTCGAGAAACATATTGTAAAGCAATTCTTGCTAAAGAAATCTGATGTTCTATTGGTAAAGCAACTTCAAATCCATATGCCAACATGAAGGGTGACTAGCCATTTTTCACCTTGACAATAGTTTTATCAACCCATAATGATTCAAAAATGTTAAGATACCAATTTATTTTATATTTAAAAATTAATATTTTCATGATTGAAATGAAATTTATTTTTGTTGACTCAACTTGACTGTTACGCTAAGGGTAATATTTAGATGAATGATTACATATAATGAAATAGTTTGCCAAAAATTCTAGAAATTCATTTCAAATAAATTGGGGATGATTATCATATATTATTTCATAATAAAATCCAAATTTTTAGAAAATCTATTTTTTTAGAAATGAAATTACGTCACTTTTTAAAAAACTTTTAAAGGGCTTTGTCCTCAAGCCATTTAGTTAACTAATCTATTTATATTATGATATATCTATAATTGGCTAATGAAGGTGGGTGTATATCTGAAATAAAATCAATACCCCATGTCATGAATAGTTTTTTAGGTATCATAGTATTTAAAGGTATTGCAAGTAACTTATCTCTACCAACAAATATTTGGCATGGCATACAAGAATGAACTAACATATATGAATCTTAAAATAAAGTAGGATAATAATAATTTTCTTGTAAAATATTATAAGTAGTGGATTTATTAGCATAATGTCCACCACAATTTCCTTCATGATAAAATCTAAAAACTTTTTGGATTTGGTCATGTGTAAGGGACCTTAATAAAACACTATCTCTATTTTGATAAAACAAAAACAAATAATAAACAAAAATTTAAAGCTATTAAACATAAAGAATATATTTTTTTCTTGTCAAAATTATCAAAATAAGATTGATTTTGAAAAAAAGACAACTATGTCATTATACCAATCATCTTTAAAAATCATACAATCCCATTCATTCATTTCAAGACCAAAATTGAATTTTTTTTAAAAATCAAATATTTTCATGATATTTAAATTAGGCTTTGCATTTAAATTATAATCGACTAATAATACCAAAACATTAATAGTTGAATAAAAAAAATTAGATAAATATTTTTTCAAGTCAGTACCATTAAATATCTTTGAAGTTTCAAAGTCAATATCCAACACTTGAATTCCTAATATCTATTTTTCAATCCTTCCATAAATGGCTAATTTTTTCAAAAGATAATATAAAACATGTGCATTATATCACACAATAACTTTTTTTCTCATTAATAGATAATGAAGTTTGATTAAAGAGGTAACTAATGAGGAAACAAATTTCTTAATAAGAGGGTACCTAGTTTCAACATCTTTAAAAACTTGAATCATATAACCAATTAGTTTTTCATCATTATTTTAATATTTTTATGTAATAATATCTTGAATTTATTTTCCATTGGTATTAACATAAAAAATGAATTATTTATTTAAATATTGTATAGCAAGTAATGGAGCACTTACAATGGTATTTTTAATGTTATTAAATATTAAATCAAAACTTTCATCCCAAGTATAAGATTTATCATTTCTAAGTAATAATTGTAGAGGATTAGACTTATTAGAAAAATCTAATATGAGTTTCCTAAAAAAATTAATTTTACCAAAGGAAGAGAATAAAATTAATTAATATTTATGAGGAGGTAATTCCTTAATGGCTTTAATATTTTTAGGATCTATGAAAATGCCATGTTTAAAAATGATATATCAAGATAATCTACCTTCAGTAACACCAAAAATTGATTTATCTAGATTTAAATAAATACTATATTTTTGAAATATTGTGAAAATTTCATGAAGATGATCTAAATGTTTTTTATGTCTTTTTGAATGAATAATGATATCATCAAAATACACCTGAATAACAATTCCAATTAAGTCATCATATATAACATGCATGAATCTTTGTAAATTAGCTCATGCATTCATTAATTCAAATAACATTCTATTATAAGCAAAAAAATTATAAAAGTAGTAAATTTTGTTTTATGTCTATCTTCAAGATTTACAAAAAATTGATTATAACTAGAAAATCTATTTAATAATGATATCAATTTAGATCTTGTAACTTGTTGGAAAATTTGATATATACTTGGTAAAAGAAAATTATCTTTAACACTAGCCTTGTTGAAGTCCCTAAAGTCAATACATAATCTAATATCACATTTTTTATTTCTAACTAGTACAAAATTAGCTACCCATTCGAAATAATTTATAGAAGAAATGACACTAACATCAGTCATTTTATCTAGCTATTTATTAATGTTATCCTCTAATAAATGGATAACAATTCATATTTTCTATCTTACATATTTAATACTAGGTTTTATAGGTATATCACATTTAATAATATCAATTTTATAAGGATTAAGATCTTTTTATCACCAAGCAAACACATCAACAAAATATTTAAATAATTTAATGAGTTTTATCTTTTCACTTGCAATACACTAAATTCCTAAATACACATATTTAGGATCCTATTCTATGCCTAAATTAATAATATTAGTTTCACCTATAATTATTCTAGAAGGTTCATCTGTTCTATAAATTTTTGTATGATCATTAGGTGTAAACATAGATTTCAAACTTATTAAACTTAAATATAATCTATTGGTACTTAATTGTAGATATTCTTCAAAATTAATACATAATGATCATGACTAAAATATCCATCTTTTATAAATTAATCTATATGTTCATCATAGTTGAAACTAGAAAACCATTATTGAAATCTAGAATTTTAGGTCTAAAAATTTAAGAAAAAGAGAAGTCTATGATTGGTTCATTCTTACCTAAATTTAGATTTGAAGTAAAAATAATAAGCTTATAAAATCTATTTGTTATATTTTATCAGTGTGTGAGTGATATTAAAATCTTTAAAATATTCAATCGAAGACCAAATTTTTTGAGTATATCAATGTAAATGAGTTTGGTTAAATTTATAATCTTTTTAAATATGCCTAAAAATTAGTTTAGAATCTCTAACAACTTATAAATATGTACTAACTATTGTGATGTATGTAAAAAATTTTATATATTTTTGTCAACCTTTGACATCTCTATCTATGTCACCCTCTCCGATGATTCTCTCCCTCCAACATGCTATGAGGGATGAGTTCTCCTGTGTCAACCTCATAACACACAGGTAGTTAGATCATATCAACATGATAAACTCATATAGTATAAAATATAACTAAAACAACACATTAATATGCTCAAAATGAAAATTCATACATTAACCAACTCTTAGTAAAGCAATCACATACCATCATGTATCTAAGAGGTATTATACTATCCCATAATAGCACATATGCCAATCTTAATAAAAAAATATAACCAATATCAAATGTGTTTGTTATATATATCCATGAATAGTCAATTATTTTTCTTAGTGAGGAATTGATATGCAACAACTATAATTTCCCATAAAAATTTGTGTTGTCAGGATTTCATCAAAATTTAAAATCAAAGAGCCATCATATTGCACATAGTGACAAGATCATGAATCTAGACGTCGTTCATACATGAGTGATATTATTTTTTTCTAAAAAAGGTTGGTTCTATCTTAGATGGATGGCACTGCATCTTTTTCATCTTTGCTTCAAAATGTGACATTCTCTTGAAGGGGGAATACTTACATTGATTTAATTTATTTCCCCTTAAACTCATGATTTACTTTTCCTTTTTATTTCAAAAGTCCCTTTCCTTTTCCATAGTCAGGCTATGATTTTTCATCAAGGTCATTAAAATCCAATCATAATTATTATTTACTATTAGGTTAAATTTCACCATTTAAAATTGGGTTTTCTTGTTCTCTCCAAAAATTTTCATATAAATTATCTAAATTTTATGCCACATATGTACTACTCAAGTAATCTTGATGATTGTACTGATTTCAAATGAATATTGAGTAGGGATGATCCAATTTTTACAAAATAATCATAACAAGTTGGTCATTATTATTAGTTACACTTGTTTGAACAAAATAAGTCTCAAACATTTAAATTAAATGATTAAAGTTTTAATCTTAGAATAGTAAATTAGACTATGACCACCAAACTCACTTTCTATTTGACACTCCCACATATTTCTATGCTTCACAAATAATATCTTTTGTTGGTAATAATTATGAAATAGAAATAATGTTACAGGGTCCAAAAATATTTCTAAATGGAGAAAGAGAATAGAGGATTAGAATCCACAATTAAATCCACTATTCCTCAATATATTTAGAATTATATTCATTTTTATTCCAACCTATGCCTACTAATATATTATTTTATTTGGATATTAATATAATCTATAATTTGAATTTCAGTACTATTAATTAGCCTTGAACCCCCTTACAAAATATTTTTTAAAAAAATTAGGCATTCAATTGCACCCCCTACATACTAGCCTATAAGGTGCTTAATTTCATTCATTCCCTATTGACATACCAAAAACTTCATGCCATTCCTTACCCTACTAAATGCAAATTCCCCCACTAAAGTAATAAATTATTATGTTATTTATAGCTAACCTTAAAATAACATATGTTTATAATGTTGGAGTGGCTTCCATTTCTTTATACCATGATATTTGTATATTAAGTGAATTGAGTTCCATTGTGATTGGATTGTGATAATTAAAAAAATGTTTTCAGAAGCTTTAGATTGCTTAAGAAGTTAATCAAGCAAAAACCTTAAAATAGTGGATTAAATTCTTTATTTATTATACTTTATATTACTATTAAATATTTACAATAATTGGTACTTAATAATTTTTCCTTAAGTTACCTTGTGATTATTTAAAAATTGTGAAAAAATATTAATATAATAGTTACTCTTATGATTCATTTTAAAATAATTTGTAGATTTATTTTTAAAATGTACCATAGAATTTGATGTGATTTATTTGAAGCATGTTAATAAATAGGTGAAATACGTGAATTTAAAATCATTATGGCTTCATGAGAATCTTGAAACTATCTTTGTGTTGTAAACATAAAAAATACAAAATATTCTTAAGATTTGTTTTGTATTATTATAGACATGTTAATGAATAGATCAATGGTCCAAACACTGACTTGTATTTAACTTATGAAAACTAAGTCAATATATTTTTACACATTGTTTGTGATGGATAATATAATAGCACATAGTTTACTCCTAAGATAATATTCTTATTTTAGTGGGGGAAAACTTGAAATATTAGATTAAATTGATTGATTTTATAGCTAATAATAAGTGGAAAATTTTCCCTTACTTTATGGTATATAAGGATCTAGATAACGGACTAAATTAATAAATATAATATAAGCCTTCAAGATAACAGGAAGAGATGGGGATAAATCCAATAGGCAAAGTATCACAAAAGACAACAAGCCGGTTACAAGAGAAGACCAAAGAACTAAAGTATAATAAATTAACATCTCAATGTAGTTGAAGGAGTCTTCGATAGAA